>JAOXYM010000014.1:14535034-14550148 GCA_028567055.1 Leptatherina wallacei
TGGGATAGGCTCCAGCCCACCCGCGACCCTGCATGGATTAAGCGGTACAGAAAATGGATGGATGGATGGATGGAAAATATTCCTGAAGAATTCTTCAAACCTGATGTGGTATGAGGGGCATAGTCAAATCAGAAGCTGTCTTCTGAGAAATGGTTTTGCACAGATCCTTTCACCCACATCTCCAGGTTTGCACAGGGCAACCAAGGCCAGCTGGCCTGGTCTCTCATGCATTCATCTGAATACATTCCTCTGGCAAAGCCATTACGTAAAGCTTGAATGCATTATCAGCTGTGTTATCTCACACACCCATCAGTGAGTGGGCCATTACTGGCAAATTGGTCATTAGGTCTCAGCATAATAGTGACAACAGCCTCATAATGGCTTATTAGTCACACTTTATTGCTTTATATTATCGTTGCAGTTTCATTCCTATTTTTAGACATGGAAAATTTCCAAGCAACAATTCAGTGCGATACTTCAGAAAACTGTCAATCAACTCAGAGTTCTCTGTAACTGATGGTACACAACCATCTGTATTTGGCCACCTCTTCATTCCTTTTTTAATAGTCCTCTACAAATTGATCATTTTACCTTTTGTGGACTTTTCATTCTGCCCTCTCACACTTGTCTTTCATCTTACTCCATTTTTCCTTATAGACTTTACTCTGCGTGCAGTTTATTTGACCAAGGCTGACCTCAGCAACTCGTGACTCTGTTTCTCAAATTGTCATCTCATTCCTATCAACTTTCTGTCTTTTTCTGGCATTTATTTAGAAGAAAGGAAAATAAACTTAAAGTTTATTGAGATTGAGGCCGAGTGTGATGTCAGGACGAAAAAAAAAGAATGCCTGGATGCATGAGAGAAAGCTACAGAAAGGGTAACAAGAACAAGGGAAAACAGGAATGTAGGGGGTTAAGCATGGGATGAGAGCGATTATGAGTGCAGAGGTGAATGAACAAGATTGGTGGGATAGAGGGGAAAGCTGTCAATTTAACCTTGAGAAAGTTTGAAAAAGAAAATAAACCAGACTTGGGCTTGCGTCAGAAAGAATGAGAAGCTTTGGGAGATGGACAAACAGACAGGCTGAAGAGTTATTAAAAAATTTGAGAAAGCACCAAAGCAAAACAATATTCACATGGCAGCTTGATTGGTACAGTATCCACTCTTCATAACTTCCAGTCAAATTTCATCAAGATGGTCAAGAGAATCTATTTGCAGCATGATGTGAAACAGTTGCTGATGCTCCAAAAACAAAGACTCCCTGTGATGAATCTTCATACCAACATTTATTTTTGTGAAAGACCCGAGGCTTTTGGATCCTCATTGGCACAATAAGGAAAACACTGAATACAACATTTTTCAGCTGACAAATTTGGTTCAGTTAAGGGAATTTTCAAAATGGGACCAAACATGATGCTGCAACTGTGATAAATCTGAACAAGTGAACAGTTTGTTAATTGAATAAAGAAAAAAGAAGAAATCCTGCGCATGTCCAAACCTCAGCATACACTGTCTTATGACTGCACAGCAGTTTTACTCCTGATGGCTATTCTCTATTGGGTATTGTTTAGAGAAATCATAAACATTGAATGTTACTGGCTTTCCACCAATAACTCCTGTCTTTTCTTTCAGGAATGGACAGCATCAGTGTGGAAACAGACTGGGATGGGTTAGGCCTCTCCTCTCTGGGAACCACAGGACGAAACAACTTCTCCTTGTTTGTGCCTGAACTAAACTCATATAACAATTCTCAGAGTGGGGGATCCCTCTTTGGGATCTTTCCTGAAAATGGCTCAAACTCCACACCTCACACTGTGCCCCAGCCCAGAATGAGGGACATAGGTCTCGCCCGAGCTGAGATTGCAGTTCTTGGGTTGGTGCTGGCTGTTACCACCCTGGGGAACAGCTTTGTCTTGTGGGTGCTTTTAAGGAGGAGGAAACACAATGCGCCGATGCACTTGTTCATGGTCAACCTGTGTGTGGCTGACCTGGTGGTGGCACTCTTTCAGGTGAGTTCACTGGCTTTGCTGAGATCATTATTGAAATTAAATGTCCAGAAAGATTGATTTAAAATCAGACACTGAACATCGTCATGCTTGCATTTTTAGTGTTAGGTTACACACTGCATGCAGAAGTTTGACTCAATTTAACTCTAACTCTCAATCTAAGACTTTGCTTTGCTTGTTTAAAAATGTAAGCAGCTTTCTCAGAACACTTCCTAGATCTTGGCTTGATTTCCACCTGTTAAACTCAGTTACAATACAAACTTAGAAAACATATAACTGCTGAAGCTTTCTGTAGTCGTCTTCTGCTATTTGCTCATCAGTTATCCTAATTTCCAGAGCCAGAGAAGGTTGCTCAGACGAGCCCAAAAGTGCTGATTCTTGGGACTAGGTCTGACGAATATTTATAAAGCTTTACAGTTTGCGTCACCAGGCCTTTATCAACCATAACTGTAAACAAGCAACTGCCCTGAAATGCAAATTAAGAAAAACGTTCTATAAGCTTTCATTGAGTTTTTTTAAGCTCTAAAATTGTGCATAAGAAAAATATATGAATAGATCTCTAATGATGCCAAAAAATCTGATTGGAGTTGCATATGTTGAGACTTTCAGGACAAAGACCCGATAAGATACCAGATACAGCATAAACCCATTTTACCCATCACTTAAAACTAATATTAATGATTCATGCACAAGAAATCTTTGCAACACTAAACTAACACGAATGTCATGGTTTCAAGATTCTTACGGTCATGATGAAGACTGTTTCATTCAAATCTCTCTTTAACTTATCAGCTGATTTGTGGCTTTTGAAATTTCAAATGTATACTGTCTGAAATTATCATTGAAGTGTTATTGTGGCAGATTTATTTACATAGAATTTTACTGTATTGTGTTAAAATACAAGGTTTTTAAAAAATTGGTTTTATCTCATGCAAAAATAACAAAAATCTAAAAGACAGAGCTGATGATAACATCGCTGTGTCATTGAAATTTTGAACTGACATCAGTGAGTTTAAAAGGCTCAGTTGCAGTGGGACACTAGTTTGTTGGAAACATAATTCAAATAGGAGTTAGGAATATTTCTAAGTACACATTTGGAATTTATGGCAGCAGGAAGGTGTGTGTGTGTTAGGGCTCTACATGGCTAAGAACAGCAGTGTGACACTAAGAGATGAGCTATACTCGGTTTTGGCTCGTAAAACAATACTGAATCTTGTCAGATTCATCCTTTAAAATTTCTCTTATATATTTCTACAAAAAAATGTAAAAAAAAAGGCATCGTAATGTAAGAAACAGCTTCTAATAGTTCAGTTTTTTTAATCTGTGTTCCCAGGTTCTTCCTCAGCTAATATGGGACATAACAGAGAAGTTTCAGGGGCCCGACTTACTCTGCCGGTCCATCAAGTACTTGCAGATTGTGGGAATGTTTGCTTCCTCCTATATGATAGTTGCCATGACAGTCGACCGACACCATGCCATCTGCTGCCCATTGCAAGCCTACCGATTTGGGGCTATGTCCCACTGGAACACCCCTGTCATAGTGGCCTGGGGCCTGGCGCTTGTCCTCAGCATACCACAGGTAGGAAGGGGTGAACACAAACTAAACCTGTCGCACACAAAACATACACGCACACACGCAAACACATGGTGAAATAGGAAATGAGAGCGCGCCAGGCGTTCACACCCTGATTTCAACAGAGGAGCTCAAGATGTTAATCTATTTTTAACTTAGTGAGGTCACTGCAGTTCAGGTGAGGAAAAATTATCTCACGCTATCTCTGTGGGTGTGTTGACCACCCATTGTTGTTATGTCTGTCAGGTGTTCATATTCTCTCGCTCAGAAGTTGCTCCTGGAGAGTTCGAATGCTGGGGTCACTTTGCTGAGCCATGGGGGCTGAAGGCCTACGTCACCTGGATGACTGTGGCAGTGTTCCTGCTGCCTGCCTTCATCATTACCATATGCCAGGTAATACTGGCTGCTCTAGCAACTTCTGTGCAGTGTACACAAAGACTATTGTAAACAACATTACATCTCATGGCAACATTATCCAATAATGACGCATGTGGCATGAATGAAATGTAGTGTGCATTTGGTAGCTATTGTTCAGTAACCCATGGGGCACTGCAGTTGCTGTTATGTAGTATCCCATGTGGACAGGCATTTTGGGCTGCCTCCCATCAGTCCTTTCTATTTGGGGAAAAATATTTCCAGGGTCCAGCTATTTCTTCTAATTAACACAGCACTTGGAGGTCCACTGCTGAGATGACTAGCCACTCTGAAAACCTCCTGCCAGGAGGTGGAGTATGCAGATCTCAGCCAAACTTAGAATCCATGACCCTTTTTTTTTAGTATCCCATTTCAAATTGAAAAGCATATTTTGACATTTTTCGTGAGAGAGGAGCAAAGGTTAAAAAGAGCTAAACAGATGGATTTGGAAAGTTTCAAGAAGCTCAAAATTAGAACGCAGTGCTTTTCAAAATGCATACCAAAGCTTTCCTTTTCAAAAAAGGAGAAAATAGGGAGAAAAGGTACAAAAACAAAGAGAAAAAAGAAAGTAACAATAGCAACAAGCATTAATCACAGAATTCAAGTGTTCCTCTAGTGGATCAAGACAGCATCTGTAAACATTTTACTAGAATAAAATTTCCTGGTATCTTTTCTGGAGCAGAGAGGGGTTGAAGTGTTTAGTTATGTCATATAAAAGTGTCTGACTCTGGTTAATAGGAGGTTGATTAGGCAAGCATGTTCTCTTTTATTACAAAATTTTCCAGCAACAAAAAGTGTCTGAAACTGGCACACGTCTGTCAAAAAACATTTTTTTTTAGAATGGAATGGCTCAATTCCTCACATTAAACTGTCTTAATTTTTTTCTTTTTCAGATAAGAATCTTCCGAGAGATTCACAATAACATTTACCTGAAGTCAGAGAGGATGGGGATGACTGAGTTGAAGAAGAATGGCATCCTCTTTCGTTTCCACAGCTTTAAGAAGGAGGATGAGCAGGCCAGGGAAAGGGGGAGACAGGTGTCCGGAGGGGGAGGGAGGGAGGGGAAGGGAGGACTGCTCTTAAAGGGGGCAAGTAATAACCCTCACAATAACATCCATAGCAACCAAATGGGAGAGTGTTATGACTATGTACCCTCTGCTATTCAGTATAGCAACTGCCATGGGGAACACATGACAACAACAACATCATCATCAACAACAACAACATCACCAACACATCCACCAACACTGAACGGCACAGATTTCCAGGAATCCTGCAACAACTCACCTCGCTGCTCCCTTGACTATGTCCCCCCTCTCCCTCCAGCCACTCCACCGCCAAGTATCACTAAAGCCATGTCCAAGACAGTGAGGATGACTCTAGTCATAGTGTTGGTCTATACTATCTGCTGGTCACCGTACTTCATCGTCCAGCTGTGGGCAGCCTGGGATCCCAACCCTCCAGACCAAGGTCAGTCACAAACACTTAATGTGAGCAGCATCCACCTACACATGCAATTCACCCTCTAAAAAGCAAGAAAAACAGATATGTGTCACGGGGGTTTCAAGTGAATCACTGATGTTGTTTTTCCCAGATAGATTAATTCTGCTCAGCCCAGCTAATCCATTTAATTATCTTAAATGAGCAAACATGGCTTATTTTGCACTCCTGTCAGACATGGGCTAAGTGATTAGGTTTAGTTTAGAACAGCAACCTCTAATCGATGCTGTTGTCCATCTTAGTCAGTAAGGATCACTCATTACTCCAACTATCACTCATTATTCCAAGGACTATTCATCATTCCAAGAACAAGTTGCAGCTCAGATGTGGGACCAGTGAGTGAAATACAAGGTCAAAAACAATGTTTGCTTTGACCAACAACCAGAATTGCCTGGATCACACCCCTCTGGCCTACGTTTTGGCGTAGAAACAGTGCCTGTCGATGCCTTTACTGGGAGTGATGAGACAAGCAAAGAGGGCTAGTGTCGCTATAAGCTGTTGCTGATAATACTAACTGAGGTTGTCAAGCTAAATGCAAATACCAGAGGCCAGTAAATAACCTGTTTATGTCCCCTGATGATTTTGCAACCAAGCCAGATGTCAACATTTCAACAACCCATGCCTGTAGCCTGGACACATAGTTCAAGTGGACACAAGGGACAGGGCACACAAGCTTGTACACACAGACACCCAAACGCACTTTCACATAGTGTGTACATGCAGCTACAAGTGGCATTAATATGAATAAGTTTTCACTGGCAGCCAGCTAAACATACAAACAAGCACTCACAGCAGATTTTTATCAGCTTTGTATTCAAAAAGTCCTCAGTTGGCTGCGGGGAAATAAACATGTTTTAGTTATTGCTTCAAAAAACTTATTAATAGAAGTAAAACAAAATGAAAAAAGGAAGAATGTAAGGTTTTGTCCCTCTGGGATATTTATAATCCTGTTTCTTGTCCTGAAGGAAACGAAGTGAAAAACAATAATCATAAAGGCCGTATATTGAAACTAAATAGTTATACATACTTTTGATTGTTTCTCAAGGGAAAACAGTTGTATGTAAACTGTAATCTGTCCTAAGTTTGTCCTCAGTTTGACTCTGTATGCAAGAACTCGTATTGTTATGTTTATTTTGCACTCATCTCTGGATACGAATGCACTCATGCACTCATGCACTCATCTTTTGATTTACGTGTGTCCTCTGCAGGAGTGGCCTTCACTATCCTGATGCTGCTGGCTAGTTTAAACTCGTGCACTAACCCATGGATCTACACAGCTTTCTCCAGCAGCGTGTCCAGAGAGCTTCAAAACCTGCTGCACTGTCGGTCGCGACTTGGCCGGCGGGGTTCCCTGCCTGACGATTCTACCACCACACACACCTCCACCGCCAAGGACAACCTGTACTGACAGGGGCAGATGAGACGGAAACATTTGCATCGAGACATGCTTGAAAATACATGCATGGGTGCACATGAACGTGCTACAAGGACATGTTGCACAGAAAAATACTGCTCATCGTCTGTAGCATCACAGCTTGAAAACAGCCTGACCTCCAACAGATGTTTACAGCGACAAAGGACAGCTGTACCGTCAGCAGGTCGTCTATCTGTAATCACCTGTCTGCTCTTACCCAGCAGTAAGGACGAGTGTCATTGGAAATGTCAACAAGATGTGCAGTTGAGTCTTTCAGTGCATCTGCAATGCAAAGTGACCTGGAAAGCAAAGAGATTTTCACCTCCGTAGATTGTAAGATGGATCTTGTGCAGTGATATGAGAGAAGAAAAAATCCACAAAAACCCCCCCTCTAGCTTTCAGACATAGAAAGGAATGCAAAAAGTGGATTTCTGCATTAATGGCCTCATGGCATGCCTAATGTACAAAACAGCAGACAGAGCTGTGGGTGCAAAGAAAACTAAGCAGCAAGCAAGAAAGAATGGGGCAGCGGTTGGGCTGAAAACAGACAGGGGATGTCACAAATGTTACAGCTACTGGAGTGGTCCTGGGAAAGCCTCAGTTGAAATTTAATAATGTGAAAACAATTTTTCATATTAAAGAAAGTGGATCAGAAACAGATGCTTCAGTGCAATTTCATATTCAGTTCAGTCATAAAAAATTGCCAGGAGGTTGGACAGAGACTCCCTCTTGATGCTGCAATAGTGTTAGGACACAGCCCTGCAAGGAGCTGGAATACGGCAGATTAATACACAAAAAAAAAAACACACCCAGGAACAAACAGGAGCGAGGAAGTATATAAGAATATGAATGAACAAATGGGTTCATTTCTGTGACTGCATATTGCTTGAACATGAGGTACACTAAATGACCTTCTCATCATGCACTGCTGGAACTGTGAAGCTCAAACGAAATGTTGAAGACACAGGAAGCGACACATTCTGCCACATTCCATGTGCAGTGCAAACAATATAAAGTATATTTATTAAATATGTAAGGCACATCAGATATTATTGTATTTTCTGTAAAAGCTTAATGTAAACTATAAACTTGTAATGTTTAAAAGGGTGTTGGAGAAAATGGGGTGTAAAACCAAAGATTTTCTAAAACTTAAAGAACTACATGTCTTAACAGTAACAAAGATTCAACAACTAGCTTAAACAAATAGCAAACATACTGAGTGTAAAATGAAACTACTGCACCTTGGTTAAGCTATGTATTTGCTTAGGAATGGAAAAAAACAACAACCAACAACTTCATATTAATGAAAATACTCCAAGTTAAAACCAAGTGCCTGCGATGTCAGTTAGATGTTTTTAGAGGGGCCTCCCTCATCAGGTTAATCTTCAAATGATGTCAGACATGTTATTCTTAGACAGCTAACATCAGAGCAGGGATCATAAGATATGTTATATCACACCATGAGCCATTTGTTATTTTTATCCACCTATTTATTGTTGTACAGTAGAAAAGAAATACATATACTGGAATTCCAGTATATGTACATATAAAGCTGCTGTTACTACCTTTCTGGTCCAGATTTTATTTATTTTTTCATCGGATCATCATCTATGTAAAGAATAATGTAGTATGCCCCTACACTGCATGACTAATTTAATGTTATGACTTTTTTTTTCTCTAAAGGTGTAACTACATAAGCTACCATACATACAGCCGATGTGGTAACTCTGTGTGTATTTTATCTGGTCAAACTAACCATTTCAGCTTAGATGTTCCTGAAAACAACAGTGTGTTTTGTTTCATCCTCTTCATTCACACTGAGCCAGTTTAACACACCCTTTTTCCCCATCAGAAAACAGTGTTATGTTAGTCTGAAGGACAATACTGGGATGCTTTCAAGGTGTCTCAGGAGTACGCGCCTGGGTCGAAGGAGAGGCCTCACCTTTTCCTCTGGGCGCCCTTGGTGTTTGGACGTCCAGCACGCCACTGTGAATTTGCTCCCCATACTCAGTCCCCCCACTTTGATTCTTTGCCAAACAAAAGGTTACAGTAAAAACATCCCCTGTCTCACTTTGTTATATCAGGAAATAGATGAACTTCTCCTAAACCTTCGGAGTATTCATGTATTTGTCCTTTCCCTGTCGGGAAGTTAAGAGGTCAGAGAATGATTCTTCTGCAGATAAAGGGGCTTCAGATTCATCCAGCTTTTCAGATCAATGGATGAGGCTAAATGTGCCTGAACTGTGTATTATGCTTTCTATGTGGCCACTAGTGAGCATTATAAACGGCATAATGATGAATGTACTCCAACATATTGAGAATTCCCTGACACAAACATCTCTAAATACCCATAAAAGATAAAACCACCATCGCAGAGCATTGTCATTCAAATATGCTTTGTATCCTGAGGGTAGAGGATCTTACAGTTCTGAGGGTAGAGGATCCCCCCTTGACATGGACAGTGATAGATGGCCCATAGGGCAGGTCACAGTTTCTCCATAATCATATGTGACATAGTGGGCGTGTTTATGGTGAATGTCCTAATGCTCTTGGTTTCCATACGAGAGCATGTTCTGTGTCTACACCCAAGGTCACCTCTTCATTACAGTGGGGCAGCATTTCCTGCCAGGCCTGTGTATGTGATAGGGTATGAAAGAAATAAATGACCCTGCAGTTACGCTGTAACAAGGACAGGAAAGAAAGGCATCTTCCCTCTTTATTTAAGGTTAGCCAAGGAATACAAGCAGTGGCTCTAAAAAATGACAGCATCCTCTAGCCCTGAGCACAGTCAGTATGAATCAGGTCTGGAGTCAAAGGCTTTACTATAGTGGATAATGTGTCTGTGTTACTTAACTCAAGACCCCTTCACAGATCTGATGACTGCTAAAGCTCATTCCAAGATGACTGGAGGCATTTTGGGCTCAGACCTACTTGCACAACCAACTATAGTGTCTGTGGAAAGGGTGGAGGCATAAACTTGTACTTTGACTTCAGATGAAGCAAAACAAATACAACCGCCTTATAATGACATCCCAAAGCATTCTCTTTGTTTCAATTTTTCTTTTATTTTTTACACTGTGTGATTTTTGCAGTATATGGCCAGAAGTTCATCACACATGCAGAAATGATGGTTCAACACAAACATTCACCTTGTGCTTTGTAGAATACAAGTTTACTAATTCAAAAGAGCTTTTTTTTACTTCTGAGAGCCATGTGGGATCAAGGTTAGCTTTTATCACTCTCAGCCACCTTGTTTTCATTACTTAAAGCATGGTTGTTTTTACACCTCAGCACGCCCCAGCAATTTCTTTCTTTTGCGGTAAAAAACAGCATGTGGACTTCGTCTGATACAACCTATTTTATGAGAGCTCATTCAACATGCTTTCACAAGATTTATGTGCGGAGAAATGGTTTGTTGTAATGTGTCTGCTCCTGTTTAACCTACAGTATTTCATAGCTGCGGGCCAGCTTAGGTGTGTATGTAAGTAACAAAAAATGCTCAGTACCAGTTGTTTCCCCTTTTTAATGAGGGATGTTTATGACAAAAAAAAAGAAAAAGAAAAAAAAGAAGCCAAACAGGGCAGTATAGAGAAAATGAGCAGTTCCCCATATTGCAAAGCAGATTAGTGGATGCACAAAGAGGACAGGAAGAGGGAGATAATGAAGGGACAAAAAGCACAAAAGCTTAGAAGTGACTGCGTTTATTCTCTCCTAACTGTTTTAGCTGAAGGAGCTACACATCTAACAATGTGCATACCCATCCATGAAACGACCAGAACAATAACTGTTATTGTAGAGAAGGAAGTGGAAGCTGACATAAAAAGATACTGTCTACTTTTTGATTATTGAGTAAGCCCATGGTTTGTTGACCCTGCTCTGCTTTATAAAAAAGTGAGAGTAACCAGCAGTAAAAACAATGCTTGTATCAGACTGCAGACAGAAAAGTGTGCCTCCATGTGAGAATCATTTGTCAGACGCCAGTTTCCACATTGCTGAATCCCGCTAAGCCCATCAGTATCTGCCCCCAGAGCTGGTGTTTTATACACCTCTGTCAAAGCAGCTTTTCCCTGCCTCACAGCACAAATACACACATGCACATAGATTTCCCTACGGTTACTCTTTTTACCCCACTCTTGTTACATTTTAATAACTGAAATATGAACACACGATATTAAGAGATTCAATGTGATTAAATTTAATAGTCCAAATTTCATTCTGTTAGTCATAAAATTTACTTAGAGATTATAGAAAAATGTACTTTTTGACTGCAAAATGTTAACATAAATCACCCCCCACACACTTTTTTTTTTTTTTACAATAAATATAACTCAGTGATATTTACAACCAGGATCTCTTCAAAGTTGGTGTGCATTTAGACTGAGCTGCAGTTAATAAAAATATTAAATGTGTACATTTACAAAAAATCTGACACATTTTCAATACTTTTTAGAAAGCAAATCGTTAAATTGAAAAGGAGCAACTATTCCATTGTACTGCTCCGATATGGTCACTTATTACACTGTAAAATGTTGTTTTGTGAAATAAAAATAAAGATTAGATCATGATAAGTTTGCAAAACCTCTGAAAAACTTTGCATTGCTGACATACATTTAAAGCTGGTGTTGTGTAATTGTACATAATAGAAGTGAGGCTCTTATATGACTGTAACTTGGAGTCTAAAGAATCCATCATTAGGAGAATAAAGTGACTTCATATTTTATTTTATAACTGGATTCATGTGCACAAAGTTATCCACTCAGAAATACATCACACAACAAGAAGAGGAAGAGTCTAATTTCAGCACTGATTTTGTGGTTTTTGACTGTTTGTTCGTTCCATTTATATCCCTCCATCCAGCTATCCCTCTCTTCCCACAGACTAATAGGTGACTCCGTGGGAGAGTATCTGGATTCACTCCAACTCATGTTTTCCCAGAAATTATCAACATGTCTCTATTGTCTCCTTGACTGTATGTGCCAGAAGACACCATCTGAGATGTGTTTATGTTAAAGGTGTGTATGTACGTGATGACAAAGCCACAGAAAAGCAGACATATGATAAACATCCTGTGTTCTTTTACAGCACTCAGTATTCATGTGAGGAGGTCATGTTACCCAGTGTACAAGGTTTACGTTGGTCTCATGAGGCCAAGTGAGAGATGTATGCCATCTGTGCTGAGCAGTAAAGCAAACATGGATTTGGGACACCAACAGAAATAGACATGCTAAGTTTAAAACTAACTAAATCACATCAGTACAAGTTTGCTTAAAGCACCTATGAAGGTGAAAAACAGAAGAGGTGAAGAAGAACAAGTGCATTATGCAATGTGTTGCATTACATTAGCAGTGGCTTATTCTCAACCTGCAACAATCGCTTATCAGCTGTCAGAGACTTAAAAAGCAGTGCAGAGATGCCACAGTGTGTTCAACGGGTGGCATTACACTTAATAAAGTCAGAGGGGAAACACAAGCAACTACAGTGGCTGTTAAACAGCCATCATGTCAGAGTAAATTTAAGCTACAACCTCTGTTCACTTTGCTGCCCTCAGGAAGAAGATACAAAAATATCAGAAGCAACAGAAACAGACTAAAAAACAGTTTTTAACAACCACACACTGTTTCCCTCTGTGGGTTGGAGTTTATGCAGTAGATCAATTTAAATGCAAATGAAGTGTCTGATGTATAGGTTTTATTATTTATTCTCTATTTAACTGCTTTTTGATACATTTTTAACTAGTTTTATTTGCCAAATTGTGACACTTCTTTGTACCTTTTAACATGCATGTTTAACATTTGTTTTTAATGCAGCTTCAGTTGTGGCATTTTCATTTAATTGTAGTTTCCTGTACAATGACAATAAAGCCTCATCTTATCTAAACTTTGTAGGTTTACAGCAACAACTGATTTTTTCTTCCCTCCCAACCATTCTTTTTAAATTAAGTATTTAAACATATTCCATCTATAAAGCAAGAATAAATCTTCACCAAATTTCTGTTTGAATCAGGTTTGGAATTGAGAAAAAAAAAGTACAGCTCTGTACAAGTTTCCAATTAGGCTGTGAAACATAAATCTATTTGAATGTGGTTACAGCTTGATTTAGATTAGTTCAGAGAACTATTACTGCCTATTTAAAGTTGGCAAACAAGAAATAAAAAAGGGGAGCATTACAGCATATGTTGCTATGGTATAAAACAATACTTTTTCCAGTTCATCTTGGTGAAAAAGGAATTTAAAGACAAGCAGAACCAACACATTACACTGGAAGTAGAACAAGCCATTTATTCATTTCCCTGGAGTTGACATGCCTATAAAGGCCTGTTCAAGCCAGCCAACATGGTCACATAATAACATGTGCATAGAAGGCCTAACTCAGCTGTTGTTCACAACATCTGTACAAGTCCCACTTTGGCCAGTTTACCCACACAGAAGTGCAATCGGATCCGGATGAATAAACATCTATTAGGCAGCGCTGAATATAGCACAAGACCTAAAAGTCCAGGTTATTGGTAGGATATAAAAAAAGAAAAGAACAACATTATTCAAAATTAATCTGAAAGTTGGTAAGACTCGTCGAACATGGACACAGCCCGAATTAAAAAAACAAACAAAAAAAAAAATACAAAGACTGCTACTTTTGCCACGAATCAGACAGAGTAGCAAAATCCTGAAGGTTCAGCTGCAACACTGCACGATGGATTGGAAGCCGAGCTCCACCAGAATTCAGTCTTTAAAGATCCAGTGGTCAAACAGTGATTGTGGATCAGTTCATGCCTGGATGGTGCTTTTGGCAGTGAAGGCCATGTAGTAGACCAGGATACCAATCAGGGCAGCCACCACCTCTGTTGACACCCATGGGCCATTCCATGCTCCCTGTAGTAGATTTTACAAGAAAAAAAAAATAAAAATAATCAGAAGCTTGCTGACAAGTAAACAAATATCAGCATACATACTGTAATTTGGTTCAAGGATCAGTCTGAAGCGGAAAAAGACATGGGTGACCGCAACCCAAATGTTTGTATACATTTAAACCACTGTGGGCCCGAGCAAGGCCCTTAACCCCCAAACTGCTCCGGTGCAGTCAAAACATGGCAGCCCACTGCTCTCTAGTGAATCTGGACATGGGTCAAATGCAGAGGCTAATTTCCCAATTGGAATTAAAAAAATAATACATTATCTATTCATTTTATTGTTCATTCTTATTTGTCTATAGAGAATACTGTCACCTAACCTGATGTGCAAGATTATTTCTTATGTTGTTGTTTTTTTATTTGGTAACAATGAAACAAAGCCATCTCACAAATCTTTATATGAACCACATGGAAAAGAGCAGGCAGTTTCAGATGAACCAGACAGAATCACATGGAAACAGTCAGTCTATACTGTGTGTTTTAGGTGCATCCACAGCTACCAGAGTAAAATGCTAACTGACCCAAAATGTTATTTTTCTAGCCACAAATGGATATCATGGAGTCTGACAGGAGAGATGCACTCATGATTGTGATGTTGGGCATCTCACAAGAATCCAGCAGCTTTGTGAGGTTAAATTATTTCTGCAGCTGCACAATGAAAATCTGTTTGTAGGGAGATGACAGACAAAGGCTGAAGAAAGTTTTGTCTGCAAGTGGATTATACTAGCATGTAATAATAGTTTATGTTTAGACTTTTGTGGCATGAGGGTAATCCAAGCATGGCTCTTCATTAGACTCAACTGAATATTTGGCTTTTCACTTGCTATAAAGATAATGCATAGTGAGATTATGTGCTGAAAATGTCTGCCATGCTGTAATGATGTGATGCAAAACTAAAAACTACTGCTGCTGTAATAGGCCCCTCTCTTATGGAACCAGCTCCCACCTTTGGTTCAGGAAGTAGACACTCTCTACCTTCAAGATCAGGCTTAAAACCTTCCTTTTTGATAAATCCTAAAGTTAGGGGTGGTCAGCCATCCCATATGCTGCCATAGGCTTAGACGGCTGTGCATCCCATGATGCACTGGGCTTTTTCATCCTCATCTCTCTGCTCCTTATCTCCCATGTATAAACGTATGACAGTATTGCCATCATTAACATATTTCTCCTCTCTCAGCAGATCTCGCTGGATCAAATGTGACGTCTGTTGTCTCCCTTTCTATCCTCTCCAACCCAACCGGTCGAGGCAGATGGCCGCCCTCCCTGAGCCGGGTTCTACTGGAGGTTTTTCCTTCCTGT
>JAOXYM010000014.1:14556188-14571238 GCA_028567055.1 Leptatherina wallacei
GCTTCCCTGCTCAAGCTGCTGCCCCCGCGACCCGACCCCGGATAAGCGGAAGAGGACGGTACGGTACGGTACGGAGTCTGAAGTCCCAGGGAAAATGCATTCATTGCCTTGGCAAAGGTTGCCACAGTAGTTAAAAAAAAAAAAAAGCATCAGTGTGGCTTGGCAAATGAGATAGCTCAAATTTGCCCCAAGAAGCAGAAGGATGTGGATGTTGTGGGACTGTCTTGGTTGACCCACATCATCAATGTTGCATGGAGGTCTGGCATCATCCAAGCCAACGGTTCTTAACTTAAAAGGGTGGAAAGCTACCTCTAGGTCAGAGATAAACTCTTCTGTTTGAGGCAAAAACATAAGTATTGGGGGATCTTGCTCCCAAGAGATGGTAGAATATAATGAGAGTCAAACTAACTTGGGAATGCCTCAGAATTCCCTGGGAAGAGCTAAAGAGTGTCACTGGGGAATGGGATGTATGGGTTTTCCTTCCTGAAACCGTTGCCTCTGCAACCTAAAGTCAGATGATGTAGAAGAGAATGGATGTGCTATTTCAATAGCTCTCTAACACCACATTTACCATAGCCCACATTCTGCATGATTTATCCTAAAATGTTTTTACATGTAAACTGTATTCTGGTCGTTTCTATTTTGTTTTGTTTGTTGGGTGAGAGTCCCGTTTGCTGCTGCTACCGTTTGATCACATTTAACTTAATTTCATCTTTAAGGGCATTTTGCCTTTTGTATTAAAATGTCTTACTTGAAGGAAGGAAGGGGAAACAAATTCAGTTTTTCCAAGCTGTCCTGTAAAAAGTGGCCAAAAAATTCCATTACTCACTGATGAAGGAATGCAAAGAGGTATCTCATGACAATGATGATGGGCTCAGGGTAGGAAGAGATGACTGTCTTGAGCTGAGTTGCTCTCTCCACTTCATTCTTTATTTCTGAGAAAGGGTGATGAATAAAAGATGACTTGTTGATGTGCATCATCATCCACACACCTCATTTCTGCATACACTTACGAGCTTGCTCCAGAAGCTGGCTAGTGCTATCAATTGGGAAGAGTGGATTCTCCAGGCCTCGGAAGTAGAGCTTCAACACTCCAGCCACAGAGTCCATATCATACCTCCGCTCAGCCAAAGGGTCCTCACCTGCAGAAGAAGCAGCCAGTAGCACACTGCTCCACATTACTAATGCTCCGAAGAGCTACAAGTGCAGGTTATCCAAACAGATAATCAGGTCTACCTTGCTCAAATGCATCTCTCAGGCCATTAACCTCCATCTGAGATCCTGGCACTCTAAAAATTCCTTCATGGTGGAGACCTGATGGGTAGACATAACATTGTAAGTCCTATGTGCTAAACTAGGTAAAAATAAAAATAAGGAATTTATATTATATATATATATATATATATATATATATATATACACACACACACACACTCACCATTAAGATTGATGTAGCGAATGCAGCTTTCCACAACAACTGGAATCTTCTGTCCTGTGGTCTGAATAACATAAATCTAACAATGAAATTCACTTACAAGTCTGATAAATTACTGTTGACTAAAACTGGGACGCTAACAAAAAATACTGAATATAATAAAATGTAATGTGCTGAAAATCAAGGTGAAGTATTGACAAAATTAAACGGTACCTGTATGAAGGACAACATGTCTCCATTGAAAAGTTTGTGGTTGTGCATCAAATTAGCACTTGAATGATTCCTTCTGATACGCAAAGACTTTCCAATGTGTCTGCACAACATACAATAATTGGAAGACAGTATTATAATAAATAAAAAAATTATATATATATATATATATATATATAAACTCTGCTACAACAATAATTTCCCTCTAAAAGGGATGAATAAAGTATTTTTCATTTAATTTCATTCATAATAAATAACTACAGCAACTCTTAGAAAATGCTTAAAAACATAGTCGTACCTAGGCTGATGTCCATTTGATGCTTCAGCTATGAAGAAATAAAGAAGATTTAATAAACTTGACTAAAAGTCACTGAAAGACATCTAACACTTGAACAGGTTGTGTGAAAAAAAAGAAAAAGAAAAGAAAAGAAAAGAGGAACACTACTAGTGTAAAATGGAATTCTGCTGTACATCACGCTTTCTAAAGGGCACTTTATGCCAGTAACTAGATTTGTGGTGTTGTGTGAGAAATGAAGAAGTGGGCTGAAGGTGGCATGATCAATCACACTGTTGTCTCACAGTATGAAGGTTCCTGGTTCAAACCTCAGCAAGGGGCTTCCTGTATGGAGTTTGCAATCATGCATGCATGCATGCATGGATTCTTTGTGGGTACTCTGGCTTCCTCCCACCATCATGCATGTTATGTTAATTGCTGATGCAGACTTGACCACATGAGTGAGTGTGAGGGGTATTTTGTCTCTGCATTGTCCCTGTGATGGACTGGTGACCTGTCCAGAGTGTACCCTGCCTCTCCCTGATGCTATCTGGGATAGTTTCCAGCTCCCTGTCACAATGAATCGGATTGAGTATAGAAAATGGATGGAAATGCAGAGGCAATACCTTTTTCCACAGCCACTTTAAGCAGGTCGTGTTTTGCTTTGAGCTTAGATACCAAGGAGCTGCCAACAAGGTATTCTTTTACTTTCTGTAAAAGCAAATTTAGTGTGAGAAAAAGACATTATTATTCATTATAGTGACAGCTTGCATAGAAAGAAACATCTTTAAAAGTTAACCGCTCTGGACTATAACTTTAAAAGCAGACTCACAGTGAAGTAGAGATTTTCCACTTCCTGCAGGTTTGCCCTTCGTCGGGTTACACTGGGTCTGATTGTCAAATTCTCAGTGCTGCCACCTTCCTGAGGGGGACTGCAACCACTGCTGGGCTCCAGATCATCATCACTGATGCCCTCCAACAGAGAGGACTGGGCTGCTGACATGCTTTTACTAGCCTGAGTGAAGGTGACATCAGATGAAGTGGATGTAGCACTTATGAGAAGTACTGATGACTCAGATAAGTACTCTGCTAACACTGGCGAACCAAATACAAAAATGGCCATGAAACAAGTTATGGGTTCTTTCTTCACTTTTTTAGAGGTCAAATTATGCTTGTCGGGTTTTTCATTCAGTCATTAATTATACAACTTATTGTGCAGGAGACAGGGCTATATGACTCTATAGACCCAAGTGCAAATGAAACAATCATTCTCGCCAACCAAAGACATTGTTCATTGTCTGCCTGAAATTTGCCGCCCATGCTTTTCTTGCAATACAAATCATCATGAAATATATTTGCACGACAGCTGTCCAGTGGACAGTTTTGCACACTTCAAAACACTCAATGAGCAGTTTCCTTTAGCTCCACTATTTTGGATCAGTCAGAGCAGATTTGGGCTTTTGGGTATTGTGCCTTTAAAAACAGGAGCTACAACAAAGCATGTCAGAAAGTGACATAAGACTCTGCTATAATACAAAGTATGAAAAAATATTAATTTTACATTAGTTCACATTAACCTTTACTGAAGACATGCCAACTAGGTGTGAAGGGCTGTGTGATGCATTTTACCTCTTCCGTTTCCTGGGTTACGGCTTTCAGTCGGGTTTGGATCTGTTTGAATCGCATCTTCAATTCGCATCTCATCTCAGACTCTGCACTGACCTCAGAAACCTGAGAAACAGGTTTTGTTACAAGTGTGCATGTGGTTATATATATATATATATATATATATATATATATATATCACATGCACACTTGTAGATTATTCTCTCCAATACATACCTGATCCCCTTCATGTGGCTGATATGGGAAGCGAAGAGGCATACAGAAGGTGTTGTAGTGGTCCTGTAGAAGGGTATCTCTGTCTTGGCTCTGGTCCAGTCCAGATACAGCCACCTGAAGCTTCTCCAGGCCAGTGCTCAGGTTCTGCTGGGCCCGCCACCGTCTCGACAGATAGGCTTGCATCACCCGGCCAAAAGAGAGATGGTACCCTACATCTGCACACTTGGGGAGAAAATGACATGTAAGATGTCGCCTATTCATGTGAGCTTAAATTTATGTTGAAAGGAAAAGAGAGCAGCAGCAAGAATTCTAATTTATACACTCACATCTATGAGAGTAGAGACATCCTGAAGGTAGTACTTATTCATGGAGGAATTGGCTGCATCCAGGTTTAGGAGGTAGTCATTTCGAGCCTTGCTGCATTTCAGCTGTATCTCTTGAACTTTTATTTGTCTCTATAACATATAAACTGGGTCAGTAAGAGATCAAAGAGCGTAGTGATTAATGTGCATGCACAAAGTATTACACAAAAGATTTTTACTTTACTTTTTCTATCAACCTCTCCAGCTTCTTAGCAGCGCTTTGCTTTTGCTTTTCCTCCTGTTTCTCTGCTTCCCTCAGCTTTCCTTCTGCACTCACATGCTCTGAGTGGTACTGGTAATATGTCCGCCAAGCCTGCAAACACATGCACACAGCAATGCTTTTCTTTGCATGTTTAGGAGGTGGAAAATGTTTTGGGTGGTGGGTTTTCTCACTTACTGTCTGTAGCTCTGTGGTAACCTTGAGCAATCCGTCTTGAAGCTGAGTACAGATGTCTTTACTCTGGAAACATAATGTTGAGACTAAATCTTACAGATGACACATCACACAAGGAACCCAGTGAGCCTTGATCTTTTCAATGTCAAGCCAGTTACATTGAAGAGAAACAGACTTGTCCCAAACTGATAAGCTTGACGTTTGTTGCAGGTGGGCAACTGGTTCTAATAGTACCTTCTTAGCAAGGCGTTGTGTGTACTCCAGACAGTGTGTGAGAGGCTGGATGAGAAAGTTACTGCAACTTTCACTGAGTCCATTGTGGTCCTTACTTTCCTGACGGGTCTGAGACAGCAGAGCCAGCCAGATTTGGGAGACTGAGTGAGTGCTGGGCTCCTTCCTGAAAAAAGAAAAAAAAGACAAGAAAAAAAATGGATAAAAACAGTTTTAAAAGTTGCTAGTTAGCTCCCTAAAATGAATAAATAACCTATTTACTGTATAACTTTCAGGATTACTATTACCTCTTTGTTCTGGAAGTAAATCTTTCTGCAAGCTTTTCCAAGGAGCGAGCATACTCGCTTTCTATCTCACCCCGTCGCCGCAGGTAGTCTGTGAGGTCTTGTAGCTGTTGGGTTTTATGCTCAAGTTGCAAGTCCAACACTTTTAGTTGGTCTACAAGCTGGGAACGCACCTCTAAAATATTAAAAAGGAAGAAAGACAAAATAACTGGTTAGGCAAAGGGAAATAAAAGACAGAATGCAAACAGAGTAAAACTTAGTTTGAATTTTTTTATGAAGTGTTTCCACAGAAGAGTAAAAGTTAAGATGTTGACAGAGTAGACCGATAAACTTTACCTTTGATTTGTGTGTCGTAGTCAACTACACCCACCCTCTCCTTCCGGAGTTTTACATGAGAAGTCATTGTTGCTCCAACAGGGTGGAATTCTGTGCAAAATAGATTAATACTCCTGTATCACCACTGAGAAAAACATAAACCATATCCTCTTTTAAAGAGGCTGTTTGCGATTTGGGCGCATGCACACCATTCTGTTCTTTATGCTGGACAAAGTCTGCTAACCAAAGTCCAGGCCTGTGCCCAACTGCTGCACCTCTTCACAAACTTTCATACTCCAACCTCTACCGACCACACCAACTTCCTGCTGCCACAGAAAGAGTGAAAAGAGAGCATGCTCATCTTACTGTAACACATCTCTTCAAACTGGTCACCCTGTGCTGTGCTTTCTTCATCGGCAGACAACTAGAAAAGCAGTTGGCATGTGTTGCCTGCTGCACGGGTCACACTGCAGAATTGCACAAGGTGCAAAAATAGCTCTCACAACATCTTAGTTACCCTAAAAATAGGCTGAACCAGAGGGCATACAACTCTGTGGGGATGTTTGCTCTGAAGACAACAGGTGGTTTCTGCCTGTGACTTTCAAGTTTACTGATGCACTCAGAGCATATTCTGCATATCCAATAATGCATCAAACTCATCAGCTTTTGACACCTATGGTAGATTTGCTGTGACAAGTAAATTATGCTTCAGTTTTTGGGTAAACATGGTACTTTGACTTTATTTTCTTAATAATAAGATAAACAGCCCTCAGAATTTTGGTTTCACTAGTTACCATTTTTTTCATGTTGCATGCCTGAAATAAACCCAGACTCAATGTGCCTGGCTGCTCTCAGAAGAATGTAAAAGAAACAAATTAAAGAGGGACAGTTCTTCAAACATTTGATAAATCAACAGCATTTGACAAACAACTTACTGAGAGATGAAAGATTTTGTTTATAAGAACAACTAAAGTGCATCAGAAAGGGGAAGAGCAAAGTTTTTCTGGCTGGATCACAACCCTTTGTACACAATCATCACTACCATGCTCTCTTTATCACTTAACTTCCCTTTTTTTTTCTCTCCCCCCCCCAAAAAGCCAAACATCTCTCATCAGCATTCTCTTCAGCAGAAATGTGCACCCTTTGCTCTTTCATTTGCCAGCTGACCTGCTAAAATGACTGGTGCATTTCAGCAAAGCTGAAACTCCCGCTTCAGAGGAGGATGTCTCATTTGAATTTTTCCAGCATATGTCACGTCTTTCCGTTAGGCCTTTCATTCTATCTCCATGTGATCAGCATTGAATCAATAACTTGCCCTCACAATCAGCTACATTCTTACATTAAAGCTAGTTTCGCTATAGTTTCTCACTTGCTGGTTGTACTACTTCCCCACAAGTACTAACACACAAATGCTCTCTGAGATATGAAATGTTAATGGCCAAACAGATTAAATAAAAACATAGCTGAAATAATCCAGCTAATTGAATAGCAGCACACACTCCACAGGCTAAAAACTGAGTATTAGATATAAACTGTTGTGGACAAACAATGATGACTAAAGGTTTATTTCATCCAGAAGAAAAGGAGGATTACCTTATGAGGAGCTGTGTTGACTAGCCTCTTCCCCAAGCTTAAATCAACTAAATAATGCTGGTTAATGGCACAGTAAGCTCTGTAGTGTTTCACCACCCCCTCACATTGGACATGGATGGATGTGGGTGGAGTGGAACTCATCTCTGACTTTTTTCTCTCTCTCTCTCTTTCTCACTAACACACATAAACTCACTGTTCAGCTGCTCTCTCTTTCTCACCCCCCCCCATCTCACTCACAGTTATAGGCATGAGAGTGTGATTGTGCAAGTGTGACAAGCAAAACCTTTGCAAGTCAAGCTCTTCCTCTCTTTCTGTTTCATGTTGCTTCTTGAACTCTACAGCAGGTTTTCAGTCCAATCCTACACCAGCTGTTTTCACTGATTAGTCCCCGCTCACTGGTTATATGGAGTTTGGAGTGAAATCAGCTGTTTTTGTGTTCAGTTGAACAAACACAAACTGGATATAAACTGCCTCTTGAGTGTTCTTACATATACTGTAACCACCACTCAACAAAATATTTGAATTAGAAAATCTCTCATATATAGTAAAAAAAACAAAAAAAAAACAGAACAAAACTAAAATGTCCATTAATTTAGTGAAATTAAAATTCACAATAGATTTGTTGGTCATGTCGTAGCCTACAGTTATCTTCACTTACATCAAGTTGAAAGGCGTTAAATAGAAATGTGTTAAACTGCCAAACAGCCAAATTTTCTGAAAGGCCAGTATACTTAATTTGCTCTTATCTACCATGTTACTTCTTTCTCACTTATGTTTCCTTCCTCAAACTCACAGCTGGATGGTGTTGCACAAGCACACAAAAATTCCACTTAAGTGATGCATTTTAAGTGTTAAATGCATTAATCATGTGTTGTTTTTGTTACAGCAGGGATATTAGCTGCACCTTTATGCCAAGCTGTAAACAGAATGGAGCACTGGAGTTACAGAGATCAGTAATCTATTGCTTAAAGTACACTGTCTAATTAATTTGAGCCTCTATTTATTTCACAAGCATTGTTTTTTTTTGTTTTTTTTTCCCTTTGCAAAATGAAAAGGTTATTCATTCAGTTGCTTTCAGCCCATTCATCAATGTCCTCATGGGATATTTGCTGTGGGCTCCGAATGCAATTGTCTATTCTTATTCAACCACTAGGAGTCACAATAGTTGGAATTTGGAAAATTTTGCACGTGCTGTAGGAATATTTTTACTCCCAAGGAAGACTTCAGTGGTTCATGCAGTACTGAATTTTAATCATATACTTCAGAAGATTTTTATATAAATTTATATACATAAACACAGTATTTCGGGGTCTAAATGTTTTTGTGGCTATTTAGATTCGTACGTATGCCTGTTAGTAATTTTGCTTACTCTTTCTTTCCTGTGTGCTCCTGTGTAAGACTTTCAATCGAACTGGTATTGAGGCACATTGACAAAAGTCAACTATAGTCAGCCTTTAACAGTCATTTTAAAAATCCTTTTAATCATTCTTTGGTGCAGTTGTATGTCTGCTTTGGACCATTTCCCCTAAAAATAATAAAAAAATTTCAGATTCTAATTTACAGATGTTTCAAATAGCTGAGTAATCTTTCATTTTTACCATTCTCGGATACTCTCATCAGATTGCAGCTGGGGTAGGTTCCAGCTCTCCTGAAACCCTGAATTGGAATAAGTGGGTATAGACAATGGGTGGAAGGAAGAATGGATAATTCTCTCGATGCCTCCGGTACATTAGGCAACAATGCAGTCCCAAATAATCATAAAACCTCCACTATGTATTTCATTGGGTAGTGGTTTTATCAGGACTTCAGTTAAAAAAACAAAACATTATTCCATTTATTCATGTTCTATACCCATGTAAACTAATGCAGGGTTGTAGGAGCCTGTCACAGACACTATCTAACAGGAGGCAGGGTACACCAGAATCACCATTCAACCGAACATATATGATTCTTGGACTGTCGGAGGAAGCCAGAGTACTTGAAGAGAACATGCAAATTCCACACAAAAAGGTTCGGACCATGAGCCTTGTTGTGAGGCAGTGGAGCCAACCACTTCTGTTTCCTCCTGGTCATCCTGAAGCTCTTCCAACATTTTTTAAGTGTTTGTTGCCACATTCTACACCTCCTCCACTGATATTCATCTTAGCAACTTTCATTTCATGACTGTGAGACTCTTTGCATTATTGGAACGGTTCAATAAAGGCATCTTTAGAGTTCTCCAACAGCCACAGCTAAACCCAGGCCAGCTGCAGGTTGAGATACCTGGCACATCAAAATACTCAGTTCGAGTTTCTGACATCTTCAAAAAGATGGCTTTTTTTATCCACAGAATTTTTCATTAATTGTTAAAGGGGATAAAGAGGATGTTTTTTACTGTATTAAGCTATTCTCTTGTTTAGTAACTGGAGACATCAAATACAGAGAGGTATATCAAAAGTATTATTCCAGAGGTTTATTTGGAGTAATTTTGTTCGAGAGACCAAACCAAGAGACCAAACTAAAAAGCACAGGCTGTCTTCAACTCTGTAGCTTTGGTGGTGACAGTAACAATCCAATAAAAAATTTAGCACAAAGTTTTTTATATTTAATTTATATCACACATTGGTTCATGTCCAGATTTGTTTAACAGCAGAAAAAAACAGAATTAAGAAAAACTAGAGAAGTGGTGTAGTGGCATCGATGCACAGATAGCCAGTCTGTAAAGCCAGAAAAAGTGGCAGATAAAAAAACAAAAAAGAGAAACTGAGGATGCTTTTAAAAATGCCTGGTACAACAATGTCATTGCGAGTCAGAAGAAGAATCTTTAACGTCTGTGCTTTCTGTTGCCTCGCTAACTTCGCTCAGCTCTTTGCTTTCTCCACCACTGTCCCTTTCGCTTTCTCTCTCCTGGTCACCGGAGCCCGATGGTGCCTCTTGACCAGACACACGCGCTCCAGGTTTCCTTAACTGCAGGAAGATACATAGGGGAAATAACAAATAAAATACTCATTCAAAAAAACCCTGTCTTCTCAGAATCATTCAAATTTGTACAAAAGTAACCACAGTGGAAAAAATGTTGAAAATAAAGCCACCTCATCAGCCATGTGGGCCAGGTCTCTCTTCATGGCATAAGCATCCTCTCCATCCGCATAGTATTTTGGCTCTACTTCACTAATCCTGCAAAGAAATTAGATAACCCTTTAGTTAAAGGATACATCTTATACTTTACGTTACCTCTCACATTCAGCTTTTGTGTATGTTAAAAGTTTTGCAAAAGTGACCAGCTAATAGTAGAAAAATACCTTGACCGAGACAAACGTTTTTGTATTCAAAGGTTTTCCTTCAGTTATTTATTAAAATCACCACATCACATATTTGCATGATATCTGCCTAAGAACAAGTCTGGCACACAGCCACTGTAATCAAAGCAGACCGGGCCTTCCAGGAAGAGCTTTTCAGAAAAGTATAATAGGAGGTGCTACAGTCATGTAGTCTAAGTAAAATGTTTTTTATAACATGAAAGTTTGTAAAAACATTCTGGCTATTCTTTTTTTAAAATCTATAAATCGTAAAACACAATATGATAGAGTATCCTATGAATTTTTGTTCTTATATTTTTTTAAATAGATGTGTTCCACAAGGACATTCCCAAAAGTAATGCTGTATTAAAACATTTTAAGATATAGATAACAGAAAAAATAAGTTATTCTTAGTCACAAACTGAATTTAACTTCATGCTATTTGACTCTTCTGTGTTTTGCCATAATTAATATTCTAATAGTTAATGTACACCAAGATATCTGTCATTATTAAATATCAAGCAACATCCTGTGTAAATCTTTAATTTTATTGTCTAGCGTCACTCAAACCCTCAGTGTCTATAGATGTCCCTACTAAGGCCACACCAAGGGAATATATTCACTATATTAAAAGTAATAGAATCTGTGTCTGCACAAGGTAAACTTACTGGAACTTGAGTGTGTTTGAATACAGGTGCAGAGCTGCCCGGTTGCTGCAGTGAAAAGAAGACATCAGTGTCTTAGGACAAAGGATTCATCACACATGCTGTCAGAGAATGAGTATGTTTTGGAAACAGGGATCCATATGATCAATATGACAGAAAAAAAAGCACCTTTTACGAACGTGAAGTGAGACATATTTAGCATTAAAGTTTTCAATCATGGCCCGGCTGGCCTGGTCCATCAGCTTCTGAGCCAGACCGAGACGTCTGTGGGATCGTTTCACTGCCTGGAGGACACAAAGTTAGTCAACAGATTTTTGAGTGACATAAAACATATTCAAAGCTGTGTCCTGTTTAGTCTTACCAGTGATGTGATGTGACCATGAGGCACATCATCTGGGTCCTCTTCCCTAGAGAAAACAACGGAATATAATTAAAATATTACATATAATTTTCGATCAAGGGATATGAAATTACAAATGTGGACAAAGATGCTTACATCTTTGCCAGCACATATCCCACGATTTTTCCATTTTCATCCTCTGCAATGTATGAGAGCTGAAATAATGCAAACAGACACACATACAGTTATCAGCCTCAAGACAGGGATTGTGCCATTAACACAAGAGAAACTGGAAAAAGGGACGGTCGATCACCTGAGGCCAGGACAGTCCGTGGTAGAAGTAATATTTCATCTGATAGTTTTCTGGAAGACACAGCAGGTTACAGTGCTGCATGTTCATCAGGTCTTCCGGCTGAAAAAGAGAAAATAATTGTCAGAAAGATGCATGACACGATGCTAGACAACAGAATAAACCAGGTAATATCTGGCCAGTTAAAATACAGGGTGCAGTCGATAGCGTTAGCCTTAGCTGGGAGCTAACCAGCGTGGCTGACTAGAGGACTTCAGCATACATACCCGCGCATTTCGTATGTTCATTTTGTTGGTTGAATTCTTATTTTGTGTAGGGAACAAAAATGTATTATATTACCCTTATCAAAATATTCATAATTACACAACAGGATTAAAAGATCTTATTTGGCTAGCTGGCTAAGTCGACTTGCTAGCAGGGAAAGGATGAGGGAAGGCGCATGACAGGAAAAAATAATCATTTCCGGTTAAAAATGTCCCGAGACTTCACAATAACAGTAACTGTGCTTTACACCGGTTTCATTTTGAAAAATGCAGAAGGAAGTGGTCCCCTGAATTTTTGAGGGTTTGGTGTGTAATCCCCAACTGCCCTCATTAACAGCCATAAAAACAGCTGCACACTGGTTGAACGTGGGCTTTTCTATACATTTACTCTGCAAATCATGCTGAAGGCCTTTATTCTCTCTTTGAGGTGAAGGACTTTATGTTTTTAATACTAATTAGCTCTTTTTCAAAGTAATTATATCTTATCTTATATACAACATTATTTAAGAATGCAGTGACAGAATGCATTTAAATGCCATGCTTTGGAGCTATTAGAAATTATTTAAAAAAATAAACCTTTAAGAAAAGTTTTATTTTTGACAATGGGAAGAGCTCAAAGATGCTTCTAGACACCCAATAATTCCTGTATGTCACACACTGACTCTGGCCTATACTTTCAATCAACACTTGTACAAAATCCTACTGATAACACATTTGCCTAGTTTTGGATGTGCTTTTTTAGTGCGTTTGCAATTTTAGACTGTTTTGAGTCATGTGAGATATTTAGAAGTTGTGTTCAGACAAAATGTAAATTAATTTGCATTAAATAAGCAGAATGGCTAATTAGTAGCCAACCAGGAAACCTATCGCTACAGCTTATATAAGCCTACAAAATATTGTTTTTAATCATAAAAAATGATGAAACTTCTAATACACTCAAAGTAAACTGGCTACCATCCTTCAGGTAAACTTCTGTCCAATCAGCGGTGCACCATGCAAATCGTGCAGGTGTCAAACGGAGAGGAAGAGGATACAGATATTTTTAGAATATGCCTAACACTCCTGTGCCGTGCGGTGTCGACAACACTTTACCTGTGTGTGTGTATGTGTGTTGTTGTTTTTTTGTTTAGTTTTTTTAAGAAAAAGAAAAAACACAAGGATTTTTCAAAGGGAGATAAAAAAAATGTTTTCACATGCTAGAAAGGACTGACGGATTGTTGACTGATGGCGACATCAGATTGGCAACCTGCTGTTAATTCTCAGGGACGTAAAAGTAATGGGTGTAAAATGTGATCCGTATTTTGGCACACGAGGAAAGCTGACGTGAATGACCGCTTTCGTCGGGATGGAGATGGATCTGAGGTTGGAGTCAAGTTTGTGGATAGGAAATAAGAGATACCTGGCTGTCCTGACAGGCTGGCATTTCAAATGGACCGAAGTAGATAAGAGCCGTGATAAGACAACAGGTAAGTGTGCACGTATTGTAGGTCTATATCAGCTGATCAAAGACTGTTTAAATAAGAGGAGCACAGGAACATTCACTCTATAAATGCAATTTTTTGTGTTCAGTTAACTTTATTTGACATATTTCAAAATAGTGAATAAATATTAACAAAACACAAATGGATATTATTTAACAGACTTGAATTGCATAGAAATTCATATTATTTCAGCTTGTTCAAAGCCACAATCCGTTTCCTATGTGCAGTATTTATTGGGATAAACAGGACTAGTGAAAATAAGTGCCCTTCTTAAATGTATTTAAATTAGCCTTGGAAACACTATAAACAATATCAATAAACAAAATAACTTTTCCATCTCAGGTGTAATGTGTCATTATAGAGAGGGAGTGTTTTATTTAAGCCAACTGCATACAGAAAACGTGAAGAACGAGTTGAACAGCACCAACAAGACACATAACCCTCTAAGAGACAGTTTACTGAAAACACAAGCTGGAAAACACACTCTCATGTTTTCTGGCACGAGACCGCCGCATAATATAGGGTTGTTCTTTTCACTGAAATACTTCTAGACTTTACTTTGACTTAAAAACCACAAACAGTAAAGGGAAAGAGTTGTTGATATGAAGGAACCAGATAAACACACTTTTATTTAAAAAAAAACAACCAAACAAAAAAAAAACAATATACATAGAAATTTTCTGTTGAAAATTGTCTTGCCATTACTGGTTAAGGGAAAAAAGTATACTCATAATGTCACAGTTTTGCATCATGAATGCTTTCTTTGGTGTGATATTTGTGTTTTTGGTATACAATGATGGACACTCATTTTCTTATCAGTTTATGGGGCAGAGTGGTTTATTCTTGTCATTTGGATGGTCCCACCACAAACAGCACAAAAGGTCTAAGACTCTTAGCTTTTGTTGTAAGAGGGAGGAAATCACTTTTTCCTACATTTTGATTTAAAAATTAGACTTATACAGTGAAGGTGGTGCAGCAAGTTTAAGAAAACAGTTTTCTTAATAATTCTTAGCCTTCCCAATCTTGTTGGTTTTCAGCTTTGTTTGTAGCTCTGTACATTTGCCCATTCATGGCTCTGGGATTTTTTTTATTTCAATCAGTTGCTGATCATTCAAAAAAATAGTACAGTGGCAGTTGTCACACAAACAAGTAGTTTTTTTTCAGCATTTGAGCTGTGATTCTGCATGGACCAGTGTGTGACAAGTTTGTGGACCAAAAACAGGGAAGGATGATCATTTTCTGTGACAACAGTTTATATGCTGCTGTTTTGCAACAATCCCACCAATGAGATGAATAACTGGAATTCAATAATAGTTAGTAAACTATTATTAGTTACACCACAGTTTTTCCCTCTGCTACTTTTCTAATTTGACTTTGGTCAAATTTTGGATGTAAATTACAAGTGACGTTAATTGAGTTAATCTAAGGTATAAGTAAAAGCTAAACACTGTAAGGAAAGTTGAATATTTCCAGGGGTTATATTATTCTTTAGGTTGTATGTAAAGTAGTATGTCTGCTAAGAGTTTTCCCTTCATTCATATTTTAAAGTTACAGTGCCTGTGGCTGAAGTGGTTGGAGTGGAGGAGGGCAGAGTGGAGACCTTTCCCCAGAAGTCTGTTGAGGATACAGACAAAGATTTTACAGGTGTGTTCACTGGGAGACTCAGCTGCCACCACTGTCCATTCATATAAGTTATCAATAACCTGACACATTACACATCTTAGAAATGAATCATCTTAATTAATAATTTCCCTCAGATTACACCAGATTACA
>JAOXYM010000014.1:14571250-14582919 GCA_028567055.1 Leptatherina wallacei
TTTTACAGCACAGTTCATTTTATTTGCTATGTATTTTCAGTTTTTTATGTGAAGCGTAGCAGCAGTAGGGGCTCCTATGGGTTGCTATGGAGGCTGGGCCGGACCCAGTTCAGCTGCCCCAGTCGGACTCTCAGAGACCAATGGACTAAACATCTAAGGACTGCTCTGAAAACTCACTGTAGGAATGAACAATTGAAAAATAAATGCATAAACTATACAAGAGCTGTTTTGTCTTATGAAATAACTACATATCAGAGATTTGCAGCTAACCTGTAATATTCCAAATGTCTGCTTAGGTCCTTTACGTCCTCATAGACTCTTGGTGTTCATCAATCCGTTTGGAGGAAAGAAGAAAGGAAGACAGATATACCATTCTCTGGTTGCCCCTCTATTTGAGTTGGCTGGCATCAGCTCACATGTAATAGGTAAATTCCCACTGAGCAATATTTCTTATGTCTGTTTTGAGGAAAAGTTCCTTTGTTACCAATAAAAAAACTTCAGAACCTGACAGAGAGCCTCAAGCTTCTTGTTTTTAAAACCAACTTCTCGTTTGCATAAAATCTATTGTTTAGTGACCGAGCAGGCAAACCAGGCCAGAGACCATCTTTTGAAAAAAGATATGACAGGCTTTGACGGGTAAGTGCCGGCAGCACTTTGGTTCAAACACTGCAGTAACAGATTATTATAACATCTAAGACTGCTGGGAGGTGCTTTCATATCACAGAGACCCTTGTGTTTGTTTTTAACAGTGTGGTGTGTGTGGGTGGGGACGGCATGTTCAGCGAGATACTTCATGGTGTGATTGGGCGGACACAACAAGAGGCAGGCCTTTGTGAGAATGATCCTACTGTCACTTTGCAGCCTTGCCCACTTCATATTGGCATCATCCCTGCAGGTTACTGTTGCTAGGTATTCATAAACTCATGGTATCCAATTTAGAGGTTTGACACACACTTATTGATGTAATTTATCTATTACAGGTTCCACAGACTGTGTGTGTTATGCCACAGTAGGAGTAATCGACCCTGTTACTTCTGCTTTGCACATTATCATTGGTGAGGATGGATTTTTATTCAGTTAAAACACTGTAAAATCACAATTTGTTGGCTTTCAGCTTTGCTTATCTAACCCTTCTGATTCCCCACAACACCTTGCAGGAGATTCTCAGCCTTTGGATGTGGGTTCAGTCCATCATGCCTCTGCTCTGGTTCGCTATTCAGTGTCTTTGTTAGGCTATGGCTTCTATGGGGACGTACTGGCTGAGAGTGAAAAACATCGCTGGATGGGACCTCTCAGATATGACTACTCAGGTCTGGACTGATGATTCGTGTAGAGAACAGAGATGACTGCATGCTAAAATAAATCAGACGCTATTATATCTGCTATATCTAATCTTTGCTGTGACCACGAAGAAATGACTAACATGTCACATGTGTTCTTTTTTAAACATTTTATGTAACAAAACCCCAAAGTGCCTTCTTTTTTTCACATCTTGTGTACATCTGATGTTGTGTGGTTTTAAGCTAATGGAATTGCTCTCCTTTGTTCAGGCACAATGGTGTACCTGAGCAACAGAAGCTACACAGGCACAGTTCAGTATCTACCAGCAGACCCACTGCTCTCCAGTCCTAGAGATAAAACACGCTGCCTCTCAGGGTAAAATGCCAACTTCTGACAAATGATTACATCAATAATTGCATGTAATCAATTCAATGGAGAAACAAGAAATAACGAAAGAAAGAAAGAGTAGTGTAGAGTTAATGTGTACACAAGTTTAATGGTGTTTTAACACCATAAAACCATCATGCAGTTCATGTGTTTTATATTGTGCAGACTACTTCTCTATTTTCATGAACTTATTTCCCAAGCACCTACTATATATATTATGTGCATGTGCATCATAACAACATATGAGCTTCAACAAATAATGAAATCTGGATACATTTTGGCACACTACCATAACTCTTAGTCTTACCAGAGAATGAGGATGCTTGCTTTAATGCTTAAACCATTTGATTTCAAAAAGAGAAAGGGATGATGTGGCTAGTGTCATTATTATTTAGGCACCGGTGAAATAGCTCAAACTCACAGTCTAAGACACGGAAACTGCTACCACCCACAGTAGGAACTCAGGTGTTGGGTGCACCTTAAGAGGGGTACCTTGATAGGAGGAACTTGATCTAGATGAAAGGTGAGACTTAGCCTCCAGTTAAGGGCATCTGCTGTAGTCTTTGTTTGAAGGAGCTGTCTCTGGCTGTCACTAAATAGTTTCCAACGCTTTGATGACTGGGTATCAGAGTTGAGGAGCTTGTTGTTTGGCAGACTTCAAGTAGACTGAAACAGTGTGCTGTGTGTTTAGGTGCGGTGTGTGCTCCAGAAGTACAGAAAGACTTTTCACCAAGTCATCTGATTCGGGCTCCTTGTACAGCACCTACTCTGGCCAATTCAGTACAGACTCAGAAGGTAACACTGCAGACATGTTTGAGCCCATTTAGCAAACGTCATGTAGATTTTAAAGCAGGCTTTTCAATGTGACACCTTTTAGAATTTATTGCAGTTTTTATTTCTTCATCATATAATAAACAAATCCAAAAGGTCCAGGATCCCTCTTGTCATAAAAATCATTGCTGTAAATTATTATTGTAAATATAAGCTTATTTTAATAGAAAAAAAAAGAAGTAATCTCACTTCATGTTTGTCTCTTCAGGCGAGTGGGTGAGTGTGGAGGGCAGGTTCAAGTGTGTGTCTCTCACTTGTATGTCCAGCTCATGTGCCAGAAGTCCTCTGGGCCTCTCACCCTCTGCCCACCTGGCAGATGGAACAGGGGACCTCATCCTAGTATGGGACACTCATCCTCTGGATTTCCTCAAGTTCCTCCACAGGCACACAAGCACACAGGACCAGGTAGTGGGACTTTCTTATGAAAACAACGCTTGATTAAAAAGTAGTAGTTTTTAAATTGTATTTATTAAGTGCTTGGACTCAAGTTCTTCTCTACTTATTTTTAGTTTGACCTGCCATTCGTGGAAGTCCATCGAGTCAAGGCAGTCCGTTTCTGTCTTGGAGGGGACAGAGAGGAAGAAGGACATGAAGCATCTGGAGGACTGAGTGATGGGATGAGTGCAGGAGAGAGAATATTTGGGGAGAATGGAGGCAGAAATGGATCTCAGCAGGACCTGGCAGAGAGATCCATGGGACGAGTGACAACAAACAAAGAGAAAACAGCAACCCCCTTCATGTGTCTGTGCTGCAGAAAAGCCCCCCCTGTGTCTGTGTGGAACTGTGATGGGGAGATTTTGCCTTTCACTGAAATCTTGTGCAAGTAAGAGAGCATAACCTAAAAATGTGTGATTTGTCAAACATTAGATCAGGGATCACCAGCTCTGGACCTTTGGGTCCACTATCCTGCAGATTTGAGATTTGTTTCTCTGCTGTAACACACCTGACAAATTAAAGGGTCGTTATGAGGCTTGTGTAGAACTTGACAACAAGCTGTTGGCAGCAGGGGAACCTGCAAGCCAGTGGACCAAGAGCAGGGATGTCCAACTCCGGTCTTTGAGGGCCACTGTCCTGTAGGTTTTAGATGTTTCTCTGTTCCAACGCACCTGATTCAAATCAAATGGATCCAACAGTTTGTTTTCAAGGTCTGCACAATGACCCATTCATTTGAGTCAGTTGTGTTAACGCAGGGAAGCATTTAAAAATTGAAAGGTTGTGGCCCTCGTGGGCCAGAGTTTGACATCCCTGACCTAGAGGTTCAGAGTTGGTGATCCCTGAATTAAATCATTCTAAAGAATGTCAGGTTCAACAGATTATTTACCCTACCAGTATGAACGTAAGAAAAAAAACAACAGCAATGCAGATAACAGTATTTTCTATTTGTCATTACCTTTTTCTTTAATTGTGTTCACCTCTCTCAGGATTCACGGTCAGTTGGTGCATCTGTATTCCAGGGGGATCGAGGACGGAGATGCCATAAGCAAGTGCAGCCTGGAGGGGGGACCAGTATGATAGGTGCATTTGACAGAAATAATGTAACTTTTGGATGAAGAGAAAAACAAGAAGAAGAAGAAGAAAAGAAAAATCATGATTGCATTCAACAACTGAAAGAATGTCTGATCTTAAAAGTCTTGATTTCCATAGAGTTCCAATATTTCAGGTACTTTTATACGTTTTCTCACTGTATTAGTGGGAAGTAAAAATTTATTCTGAAATAAGTTATACTTCATGGTGCTGTTTCCTGCACAAAACTCATTTGATCCGTTACTGTATATAAGTGTGTGTGTTGGTAATGGTCTTATTTTGGGTTGTTGTTTTTTTTTGCGACTTAAACTTCCAGAAAATAAATTGTTGAATGATGACAAAAGTTGGACAACAAAATAAACAAACAAACAAACATAAATTACTGATCTGACTTGTTTTATTACTTTCAATGTTAGTTTAAGGAGACTTTTTTCTGTATCCTTTTAAACTGAAAAAAGTGGCAACAGCTTCCCTTTTATTCTCTATAAGCATTTATAAAGAGTGTGCAGGTCTGGTTCAACCCAAACCAAGTTGGACTGTAAAGTGATAACATTGAAAAAAATTATTTTTAGTGTCAACACAGCTCCCCATACAAATGAACCACAGCCTTGTGACTGGCTCGGTATAAGGACAAGTAAGGGAAGTAACAAGGGTCCCAGAGGTAAAGTTGTTTGAACACATGTTTGTCCTTGCTGTTCCTCCCACAGTTCTCTGGGTCCAGACATGATCACTGACTGCTCTGTTATTGGTCATGGTGTACAAAATATGTGGACTTGTGTGTAATTCCAGTTAGGGCGAACACCTGGTAGAGACAAAGTAACAAGATCAGTCTGTTGCAGGAAGCTTACGTAAATCTCCAAATTTTATGGTAAAACTTTACAAAGAGAAAGAAAGTAATCTCAAACTTTATTCATGCATTGTTAGTGATTTACATGGCATTGATAGCAACTCACAGTTTTGATTAAGATTAAAACACTGACATGGAAGCTTTTCTCACCTTTATACTTTAAAGTATCTACTTTATAACAGCTTGTAAGAGAGGCACCGTCTCTTACAAACCAGTCCAACAAGTCCTTCTCGTGTGAATACTAGCTGGTGGGGTGTTGGGCGAATCACGTTTTGCATCATTATAGTTTAGTGATGACTGTGAACACAAAACTTAGCATTCAAATCACCTGGATAATTTTCATCCTTCTCTGATTGGGAGTAACAAGCAGTGCTTTTTTTTGTACGTGCAGACAAAATCAAACTGATACAGCAGTGAATACAGTAAACTTTATTGTTTGTAAACTTTCATACAGTGGTTATCACCATGTAAGTGCATGTACATGTGATATAAAGCATCAGGTTGTGTGGGGCTGCACCCACTTGTATGTTCCTTCATAGCGAAATCCTGCCCTCTTCACAAGGTCGTCAGCTTCATTCGGACCACGACTATGGGCACAACAAAAGCAAGACAAGGAGATTAATGAGCACCATAAGGGATGATGTTCAGTATTCATTCATTGCCATCTTATCAAAAAGAGCTACCTTCCATATATGTAAGGGATGGGCTGCCTTCTCTCTGCCTCTATTTGGTGGAGGAGGGGGGTGAAGATCCTCCAGGCTTCCCGCAATTCATCACTGGGACAGAAAGAATAGGAGCTCATATGAAAACATGTTTACAAAAACCCATTCATGACATTTTTCAAACTGCCACTGACCTAAGTGATGAAAGATGTTGTACAAATCTGGTTTATGTTCAATTCTTTTGGATAAAGTCAGCAGATTTCTGGTGTGGAGTTGTGTACAAATGTTTTAATCTTTTCTTAGTTAGCTACAGTAACATATGACCTAACCTTCGGACAAAGTGCATCTGATTTCCACAGAAGACGTCCAGAATCAGCCTCTCATAAGCATCTGGGAGCTTCACATTCTGCAAATACATATTAACTGTTAAATTGATCTACACAAAGACTGGACAGTTATCATGAAAACTCCAGGATTTCCTACTATATCAGTGTTAATAAAAGTGAATGTGATGTTAGCTGTCAAGCTTTAGATGGCAGATCATCTCAAATACCATGCATCCACTATCTAGTAAGAGATGACATCTATATTCTTATTGTGTAATTCTTATCAAAGAAAAAACAAGCAACTTTGGCATCACTCCAAATACCTTAGATTTTTTCTTCATCAGCAATTTTTCTGTGAAAACCTGTAACAATATTTATTTTGTTTACTTCCTTCTCCATCCCTGAAATTGCTTAGTCTCCTTTATTTTGTGGAGAGTTTCCGAATTACACAAGAATTCATTTCTCAAATCTGTACCCTTAAACTTTCCACAAAACAGCACCTACCACTACTAATTAGTCTTCTTCCTTCTTTGCCCTCTCAACAGTGTTTTTCTTCTATGTGCCTTATTTTTGGTGTAATATGGTTGTTGTAATATGGCAGGTGTACCAGAAAAGAACTACACAAATAAATATAAATGGTTCAGTCTTAGGTAATAAAAACCATAACTGCTCATCATCTTTTGTAAAATGTTGCTTTTATTTTGGTCCTATGTTGAGTTTTGCTACTCACAGCCACTGTGTGTGACCAACTTATCTCAGGAATCAAATGAGATCTAATTGATTAAAAAGCTTTTAATGCTGATACCTCAGTGATGGATAACAATGAATATTTTGGGCACCTTGTATCTGCTCTTGTAGGTGAGGTCCAGCTCAGTCTCCTCTGGGCTGAAGTAAACTCCAGGCCTCTTGGTCATCATTTTCATGTAAATGGCTTCATCTGGCTGCACTCGTACAACCAACTCGTTCCTCTGACAACGATCGCCAAAGATGTCTCCTGGCACATCTGTGAATTGCAGACGTACTTCTGCTTTCCGCTCATTTAGAGCTTTTCCACAGCGCAGAATGAAAGGAACGCCTGACAGGGGGATGCAATAAAAATTGGCTTGATTGGAAAAGCATTAGAAAATTATTACATGTGTGATAAAATATAAACCAAGAAAGTAAACAAGGGTAAAAAAAATGATGGAACGCATCCTCACCGTCCCATCTTTCATTCTGGACATAGAGCACTGCAGCGGCAAAAGTTGGAGTGCAGGAATCTTTTGGTACTGTGGGATCATCAAGGTAACCCACTGTGGAGTCCCCCCCCCCTTTAGGATCTCCAACATACTGGCCGAGCACCACATCTGACATTGCAACAGGGGCTACACACTTCAACACCTTCACCTATAACACACCAAATAATCATTTTTAAAAATGGAATGAAATGGAATAAGGAACAAATTATTAGATTTTGTGGGTGATCCGGGTCATTCCTGGATTCAGATTTTTTTTTTTTAAGGATTCATTACTATAGGGATATAGGGATCATTTTTGCCATTAGAGCTTCAAACTAAAAAATAGTGACTTGACAGACTTCTCATTGAAGTTAATACACTCATTCAATCACTGGTGTTACCTTTTCATCCCTCACATCATCTGGACTGGTGGAAGCTGGTTTCTCCATGGCAACCAAACAGAGCATCTGGAGCAGATGGTTTTGCATGACATCTCTATATTATGAGGAAAAGACTGGAATCAAAACATATGTTTCAGGGAACCATGATAAGATGAATGTGCAGTACGGTCTTTACCGAATAATACCAAAGTCATCAAAGTATCCTCCACGGCCCTGGGTGCCAAAGGGCTCCTTGAAAGTCAGGACTACACAGGACACACTGTTCCTGTTCCATATTGGCCCAAAAATACGATTTCCAAACCTAGAAGTGAATGAACGAAATACTTCTAAAAAACTCCTAAAATTAGGCAATCACAAAATGACCTTTACGCTTGCTTTTCTGATAAAGTATTCCATCTGCTTACCTGAGTACCATGAGGTTCTGGACCATCTCCTTTCCCAGGTAGTGATCTATGCGGTAGATTTGGTCCTCTGCAAACAGGGAGGACAGGTGAACTGACAACTCTTGTGAGCTCTGGAGATCACGACCAAATGGCTTCTCAAAAATGACCCTGTTCCAGCCTCTGCAAAAACAAAACTCATAAGAAGAATCCAATCAAACACCACATACATGATCATTTTTCTGGACTGAACCGATGCTAACTTGTGGCTCATGCAGTGGTTTCTGATGTTTGTGCTGACATGGTGGTAGACAGTTGGTGGCAGAGCCAGGTAGTAGAGTCGGTTGGCGTTTGCTCCTCCGGGCAGAGATGACAGATGGCTGTTGAGTTGGTCAAAGGAACTGCCATCATCATACCTGCCATTTAGGTAAGAGTTCTTATTGAAGAATGCTGATAGAACATCACTCTCTTTACCACTGACCTAAGGAAAATGTGTCAAAGTTAGTCCTGAATACACAGCCTGAACAAGTCACAATCTAGTCTCAGATAGCCAACATGGAGCCTTAAATACACCACCTTCATATGTGCCAGACATGCCGCCTTAATGTCCTCCACAGTCAGGTTAGACCGAGCAAAACCCACAAAGTGTGTGTTGTCTGGGAGAAGCCCATCTCTGAACAACCACCTAAACAATGGGCAGTCAGTCAAAAGCAGCAATGCAAAACACTTAGTCCAAAGGTCAAACTCCTAGCAAAAAGTGATCAACCAACTGTAAAGCAGTTTTGTTGTCAGGTGACATGTGTGATGTAATTTTTTACTCACCATAGAGTTGGATAGATCTTCTTTTTTGCAAGATCGCCCTGTGCAAATAGCAAAAATTAAACCAGATTTGATCAAGTAATTTTGAAGCTAATCAGTGTGAGTATAGGATCAAGAGTCCGAAGTGTAGGTAAACGGTCACAGTAAAAGAGAGAGCGGATCTTTTGAGTAATATGGGAAAAAAAGGAGTTCTGTAAGTGAAACACACCCTATTTGCAGAATGTGTGAAAGTATGTGTGTATATATATATATATATATATATATATATATATGAACAGGAAATTTGTTTCAGATTCCAAAATTATCCTCATTATTCGAGCTCAAGAAAGAAAAAAGTAAATGCAGCACAATTCTATCAACCTGTGGTAATTCCCTGGCTTTTCATTGTGAAATATTCTCCAGTGGGCCTTTGTGTCCCTCTGTTGGGCCCCTAATCAACTGAAAAAGCAAAAGCGCCTCTAAAAGGAAGATCTGACTACAGGGAACATGACATTATCAGACATGGAAATCAAGTCATAACCTTGAAATAGAGAACATTATTTTGTTATGTTGCAAGAAGTTCAAAGGTTTTACTCACAGACGCTCCTAGGATGATGAATATGTGTGCATTTGACTGACTTGACCGCTCCTCTCCATAGAGCTCCTTCCTGAGCTGTCCAAATACCTCAGAACGAGTAAGAGGCTCAGTGCTCATCTTCTGTACAATCTGTTCTCAGTCTGCCCCTACAGTGACCACTCTTTTTCCTGTGGTTACATGACACATTGTGTGGAGAAATTTCAGTTGTCATCATTGCCTTGCAGAAAAACTGACTCCATGCTGCCACCTATTGTTGGATAGAAAAATAGCTTTATGCCAACCCTTTCCACATGCATTTTAGACTACATAACCTCTGCTCTACACTGTTAATTCTGACAGGGTGTGTGTGTGTGTGGTGATCAAATTTGCACATACCATCAGAGCAGGTTTGGCAATCCTGCATATTTCAGGTCCATTTAGATAAAGCTGAGACCAGCGTCTTGCTCTGAAACCACTCCTTGGACAAATGTTGTGCAACATCCACAGGTGCCTTTGACAAATGAATTGTTCTCTCTTTGTTGCAGAAATAATCATCTGTACATAACCTTTGGCCGGGCAGGTTTTACAGGCTGTAAATGAGGCCTGAACTGAAAAAAGCATTTCCAGGCTGGCAACTTAATGCTACTGTAACATATTTATGGTATCAGTAACCAAAGCCAATTAATCATTAGCTTGGGAAACAGTAGACTCTATTGATTTATGTAAATTATTAACAAGCCAAAACAAAATAGAACATTCTGGGAAGATATGCAAGATAAGTATTATACAAAGTATAATTAACTATAAGCACTCGGAGAGCGCAGACCTTTGCCGAGCCATTGTAATTTTATCTTTTGCCAATGATTGTGGGCATTATTTTTTAGTTTGAAGCTCTAATGCCAAAAATGATCCCTATATCCCCACAGTAAAGAATTGTTTAAGGAAATGTCTGGATCCAGGAATGACCCAGATCACACACAATATCTAATCACTTGTTCCTTATTCCATTTCTGAGATTACCTGAAAATTTCATCAAAATCCATCCATAACTTGAATTTTTTTGCTAACAGACAGACGCAGCTGAATACATGACCTCTGCCTTGGCAGAGGTAACAATTAAGGGCCAATGATACAAATTCCCAGCTCCAGTATATTGAAGTATTTATCTTAAGAAATTGTGTTCTAGATAATTAACGTGATAGAAAATAAATATCTATCCATGATTATAAACATAATTAATCAAACACAAAAGATCTTTGTAGAAAAATATTTTATTTAAAAAAACAGACACCTCTAACCGTTTACTCAGACTTATTTTTAAACAGTCAGACAAAAAAAAGAAAAAGGAAAAAAATTCCAATTGATCCAATCCCCATTGAGTCCATTGATCAAATAAAAATCCCCAACCACCGCCAAATCCTTTTCCTGAGTCTTCTCCATAAATAGAATTTAAAAATAGTTAAGACCAACCCAACCCAAGTGTTTTCAAAAGGTGATTGTCTTTTTAGTTTGTCCTCCATCTTTCACTGGTCATCAGTCTGGCCAAATGCCCAAAGCTCTGCAGCAGGTCCTACTGGATCAGTGATGATTTGGCTCCAAGGTTCCGAGTCCAAGGAGGGTCGATGGACAGTCACCTGATGGACAGTCTGGAAGGTCAGCTGAAGGCCCAGCGCTGATAGAGATCTGCAACATTACAGTGGTCCATCTGAAGCTGGCCTTCTTTCAGTTGTAAACATTTTCCACTGCTAGGGTTCTTCAGAAGATTTTCCTGGGGAGAAACATCACAGCAATAAGAACCAACAACAGAGATCAAAATATTGTACCAATGGACTTGACAGTTGTGTGTATTCAAAGCAGTATAGTTCAATCAGAATGGGAGATGTACTCTTTTTTCACAGTGTGGCCCTTTTAAAACAACAGTCAGCAATTTATTAGCCAAGTTTAAATGGACAATGGAGACTCCAAGTCTGGTTCCACCTGAAGGTGATAAAAAAAAAAAAAAATCCTACCAGCTTCTCTAGAGTTCACCATTTCCCACATATCATATATGTTCAGTCTGTTCGGAATCGGAAATATAACTGCAATTCCAAAAGAAATTTGGTATTCCCTTTAAAGCGTGAAAAAAAGCAAAATGCAATTATATTCAAATCTTACAAACCCATATTTTATTCCCAAAAGAACAAACAACATATCAGATGCTGAAACATACATTTTACCATTTCATGGAAAATATGAGCTCATTTTCAAAAAAGTTGGAACTGGGGCAACAAAAGAATAAAGGTAATTGGCACACAAATGAAAAATTAAAGTTGACAGCTTAAATTAAATGGCAACAGGCCAGTGACATGAATGAATATAATAGGAGCATTTTAGAGAGGCAGAGCGACTCAGATGTAAAGATGGGCAGAGGTTCACCAATCTGACAGACTGTGTCTAAA
>JAOXYM010000014.1:14592675-14617530 GCA_028567055.1 Leptatherina wallacei
ATGTATTAACCGTTGTCAGGGTCCATGGTTTATTTCCAGTAATTGATCCAATGAACCTATATTTATTATTATTATTATTATTATTATTATTATTATTATTATTATTATTATTATTAACAACAATAATAATAATAATAATTGTTTAGAATTGTCTTCTTTCCGATTAATCACACAATGACTCTTCAATTTAATCTGATGTCTTTGTTTGTAAAATTATAAATACTATTATTCAAACTTACTTCAGTTGCCTCCAACAGTGTTAATAGCTACTGATCAGGCGAAATAAACGTTGTAGTATTGTCATACATAATAGATTAATTTGGCAGACAGACCATACCAGTATTTTTATATATTTTTTGCCACTATTTATGTACTTTCACTTGAGCTGAATTTTTCATGCTCTTTAACGGATTAATTTTTGCTCAAGCACATGCTTCAATAAAGGACCTGAATACTTAACTCTATGACACACCACTGATGTGAGTCTCAGTGTGTTGCTGGGCCTTGTGCCTCCAGAACAGCAATAACGCACCTATGCAAGTATTCTTCCAATTTCTGGAATTCTACCAAAAAGATGGGACATCATTCTACTAAAGCATCTGTCAGTCTTTACTCCTTTGGTGCCAGTTGTGCTAAGGTCCGGTGATTGGGAAGGTCTCTTCATATGATCAATGTTTCTTGGTCATCGTGACCCCTCATGGAAAACAAAAGAATGTTGTCTTCCTGTAAGACACCATTGTCTAAAGATAGTGATCCTTTATTGTCAGTGTAGTCTCCTTTATACTACAATGAATCATTGTAGTATAAAAGCGATCACTCTTAACTGATGGAGATCAGGCCCCCACAATTGTGGTCCCCACAATATGACAAAGCCATTGGATCTGTTCACTATAGGGGTCAAGAGTTTAGGGTTTTCCTTTTAATGACCACCTGTCTGTTCTTAAAGCTAAGATGCTGCAAAGAAACATCAAAGAGACTCAGATTCCACCCCAGACTATCCCAGGCATTTGATAGAGTCTGACAGAGCAGTTCAATACAACACATGTTAGTGTATCATGTATCTATTATGGTAACATTAGTGCTTTTTTCATCAGGGATTAGGAGGAATTTATGTAACTTAATTAATGTTCAGCATAGAGTGCTGTGAGTGAACATTGCAATAACCTCAACAAAAATTCATTATTCATGTGCAAGCAATTAAATACTCTCTCCTGTATCACCCACTTGAAACTGTAGACTGTATTATTCAGAAACAGAGATGGGTGCATATCTCAGGTTACTGTCACACATTGCAATCTTGATTGCAGGTTGCTGATTGACATGAGAGCTAAATGAAAGCTAACAAACAAATAAAGCTGCCCTAAGTAATCTAACATTGCTTTGTCAAACAACAAACAAACAAACTGCTCACTCATTTTATTTTTGATTTTGTTGCACAAACAGTTGGATGAGAGCATCAAGAAAACCAAATAAACACAGTAGTGCAAAAAAACAGCCATTTATTGATTTTCTAATCGTTAGGGAATCTAACCAAATTGATCATTGCACTACTGCAGTTGTTAAACTTCCCACGTTTTAAAGGAAGATGCAACTCAACCTTTCCTATGAGGACAGAAATGGACAAGTGAATGCCATGATATATCCTTCAGCCTGTGGAGGCAGCACTTTGGGGCGCAGAAGGAGAATCATGAGCACAAAAACACCAAGTGTAAAGCTTCTTTAAATATAAAATATTCCTTCAGATAACATGTAGTCCAAAGTGTCACACCTCTAATTCAATGACTGAGCTTCAATATCAAAGTTTTCTTCAGTAGTCAGAAATCTTCATTGTTTACATATATTCATTTAATAATGGTTTCAAACTGCTAATGTCTCTCTTCTTTTCTTGGGGGGGGGGCATCCTCTAATTGAAATTTGGAGCCAGTACTGCTGTGTCATGTTGTGAATGTTGGTCCAAGAAGTTTGTGATTACTGGTACTGCATGAAATCAATACTAGACATAGAATTTCTGCATAAACTAAATCCTGAAGCTGTCTGGAAACTGGTTTACTTTTACATGTTGTAACAGTAAAAAAGACAACAACAGCTTTTTCCATTTGGAATGAAGTCAGTCAGAATAACAGCCCAGTAAAGGGAATAGTAGACGCAGAACTCTTCAAATGATCATTTTGTCAGAAAAAATAGGAATGAACACACGACTTTGAAGACTAATATAAAACATGCCTTGTAGCAACTAGTTTGGCAAGAAAGCATTGTCATACGGTATCATAAAAATCTCACAGTGAAAAGTTACAGTATGCCCCTTTACAGATCAGCATTCAGCTACTCACGCCCACATATACAGAACTCACACACACTCATATAAAATGTTTCATAGCTGTTTGACAATCTGTCTTCAGTTCTGTGGTATTAATGCAACCATTCCTTCTTCATTTTGTACTTCTCGTTTTTGGCTTGACCCAAAAACCACTTTGCAGTTTGACATTTGACTGAACCACAAACAGCCTTGTGTCCAAACGGTGGATAATCACAGGCTGGAAGGAACAAAAAAAAAAGGCCCTGATAAGACACGCAGAAGTCCAAGCCAAGGTTTTTGTGTCTCTTGTCTGCGTATGTCCGTATATCTGTGCGTTGATGTGCGTTCTCTTTTATCAATAAGTCAACAATGAAATAAGAGTTCATCCCTGTCAACAACAGGGAAATTACTGTGGCCTTATTCTTAAAAGAGGAGTAATATATCTAAGGTTATTTCACTTTTCAACAGAATTATCAATGTATGTTTAATATCAAACATTTGTTCTTTGGTTTTTCTCCTCCTTCATGTTGTCCTTGCATATTTTCTTTTAAGAAATATTGTTTTATTTTTCATAAAAATAAATAATGACTTCAGATGAAATACTTGTACTATTGCTCTTACATAGAAGAATCACCACCTCCATCCTAAGGCAACTGGGCTCCATTATCTGTCGGGCAGCTTGAAAAACAAAGAAAAAAAAAGAATAAAGTCTTCAAACATGAACGCCACCCTACATGTGTGCATCTGAGTAGATGACAAGATACAGACTTGTCTCCATTGGCCATGTCCTGTCCCCAGTTCTGTGCACCGTGCTTCTGTGCTCATCACCGAGCTGACCACTCAGTCTCTCTGCAGTCTCTGCCGTATTAACGCAGTGGGAGTCGCTCTGTGGTTGGCCAGTCGGTCATTAACTACCTGGGGGGCCGTTGGTGAGGAAGTAAGTGGTCATCTCCCCCTTTCCCTTCACCTTGACAACACCTCGACAGTCCAGCCTGTATCCGCTGTTGACCAGCACATGGTATAAGTCTGTGGTCACCTTGGAGAAGACACGGACATTTGACACTCAGGATATGAGACATTCAACCTTTCCAGAAAAATCATGTCAGCCCCAGTTTCACACTGAGTAATCTCCCTGTGTGGCCTTTTGATGGATATGAAACACAAACAAATGAAATTTTATGTGTTTATCATGATAAATGGTGAATGTTTAAAAAAAAAAAAAAGGTCTATTACACTTATTTATTTGGGGTTAAATTAAGTAGTTTAATTAATAATAAATTAAGTAATACGTTTTGTTAGTCACATTATTATGAAATAAATATCATATTTCCCAAATATAAGGATTTACTTTTTGTTTTCTATTTGCCTCCTGTGTCAAATTCCTCAGCATAAAAACACTATTTTAAGATCATAATGTCTCTGAATTGGTTTCCTGAGAAACCGTGATGGCCACTTTTCTTTTATTCTAGATAAAACAGTAATTATTTTTACACAATTTTCTGTGTTATATATATATATATATATATATATATATATATATATATATATACACATACTGTATAATATATATATATATGCTTAGTCACTTGTATATCAAAATAGATATCTTAGAATTGCAGTAAAATATACTGCACTACAGGTGGCAGCACTATCCTTCTTAATCTTTCAGTGGTCTTTCAATGGTCAGCCAGGATGTATTACAAACACATTTTGAAATAAACACCAACATCTGCTCTATGATTATGAATGGGTTTTTCCTTTCCTTGTGAACATGCAATGATTTTCCGTACTTAAGTGATTGCGTTATGGCAGTTGCACGACCTCTGCAGGGAATCTAACTTTCATTTTCTGTGTACCCCCCAAAGAGATATTAAAGCAATATTTCTGCTAGAGAAGGCCATGGCTGGCAGTAACTGGGATTCTTGCTCATGGGCACCTCTGTAAAGTATATTTCTGAAAAAAAAGTCTTTACCAAGTAGATGTATCTGCTATCATTCTTTCATCCAGAAATTTAACAACTTAATATGCTTTTTGTTTGAGATTAGATGCTGGAGGCGAGGACATTGTTTTAATAATGATTTGCATGTAAATAATCACAAATGACAAACACCCTTATAGTTGCAGGACCGCTGGGAAAAAAAGCTGCATGACCAACTTCATCATAATCTGCTCTGGTATTCAGAGTTGGCAGACTTACTCCCAATAACTAAAAACAAAATGCTTCTTGTGATGCAAAAATTGTAAACTGTGCAGCAGTTACTTGAAACAGTCCGGTTCATGTGAGGTACCTGGATGTAGTCTGGGACTCCTGTGCTGTCCATTCGGCTGGCCACATTGACTGTGTTCCCCCAAATATCATACTGGGGTTTTCTGGCTCCAATCACGCCTGCTACAACAGGCCCCATATTCAACCCTGAGAATACACAACAGGTAGCTGTGAGGGACTGTATTAAGTTACATTGTTTCAAGGAAATATTAATACTGTGTTATAAAAAAAGGAGATTACAATATATTTCTCCTTTGACTGACCCAACAAGGCCTTTCTAAGGAAGATTTATCAGATAATGTTTCAAGATCAATTTCCTTTGCCTTCCAGGCTTACCAATCTTCATCTGGAAGTTGTTGAAGGAGTGCTCGTTGATGTATTTCATCTGCTCTCTAAGCCTCATGGCATAGTCTGCCAAGGCCAGGATGTGTGAGCGGCCTTCTCTATCGTACGTGGAGTCATTAAGGCCAGACGCTGCCATGTAGGTGGAGCCAATGGTTTTGATTTTCTCCAGCTGGCGGAACTTCTCCTCACTGATGATCTGTAGACAAGTAATCAAGGGACGGGGATAAGAGAAACAAAAACAGTATTTCAGCTACAGGTCAACAGTATAAAACACAACACACACACAACCAGGAAAATGCTGGTCATAACTGTATAAAACAAATATTTAACTTCCCATATCAACTTATCAAATTAATGTTCTACTACATTATTTCAACAGCATGAAATGTACCTCATCGAAGTCAGCAATGATCTCATTAAGCAGCCTGAGACACTCGACCCCCTCATTGTTTGCTTCCAGTTCCACATAGAACTCTGAAAAGTTGCTGATGGAGGCGAACATGACAGCGACGCACTCGCATGACTGGTAGTACAACTCATCATTCCGACGCTCCCGGGCAAGAAAATGGGCAGCCACATCCTTGGGCAGTATGTTGTGGAGCAGGCGGCGGTTATACGCCTGCAGCTCCTCCATCTCCTCCTTCTCCTCTGTGGCCTTAAGAGGGACAAAGAGAGATGAGGTTGCTCAGTTGCATTTTCAGGTGACTGGATTCCTGGAAGTACTCACTGCTATTGCTATGGGTGTTTAAGGCATTTTGACATGTCAGAAAAGGACAGGTGCAAATGATGAAATTTATTATGGCTTAATTCCTCTTCAGCTTCCTCATTATCAGGTCTGATGCCATGTTTACTTACTGACACATGGGCATAGCTTCTGTGCTGTAGAATAGGGCTGTTTCATGGTCATTCATTGATAACCTCATATTATTCATGCAATGACTAATATCCATTGTGAAAAAGAATTTCTGATTTACAAATGAAAGTCCTTCATTCACCTGCAGCTTCCAGAGAAAGTCAAGGCGTGCAGTGGACTCCACCTGCTGGCCATGCAAGTAAAGAGCCAGGACAAAAACCATCAGGACTACAGGTGTGATGACCTTTAGGGAGACCTTGGTCACAGTTTCCAGGCTGAGGAGGGAAAGAGGAGTGTGATTGAGAGTCCTGCTTTAGAGTGAAAATGTATTTGACCAAAGACAAATTAAAAGAAACAGAACAAGCACAAACTTCTCACCACTGTTCAGCAGTTTCATTGAAACTAAGTCTGGAACAAAGACAAGAGAAAGTCACACCTACAAAGCCTACGAGCCACTTCAATTTGCTAGAACAAAAGCACAAAAATATAACTTACTGTAGTAGGGAATCATTAACGGGGGCTAATTGCCTGAGGGAAAAAAAGAGAGCATTTAAAGAAAAGAAAAAAGAACAACAGAAAGTAGGTCTTCTACAATCTTAACCTTATCAGAAAAACTAGGCCAAATCCACACTAAACCACAGTCTTGTGACACATAAGCTTAACTATTTCAGTTGAAAATTAGGAAAGAGTGAGTATATATTGTGCCTTTGTGAGGAACTCAGGGCGTTAGCAATGACCAGCAGGTCTGCGTTGTCAAACAGGGCCACCTGAGGCCACTCCACCAGCAGGATGAAAGTGAGCTGGATGAGCAGCATCAGAGCCAACTTCCCAATGCTGCTGATGTGGAGGAACACTGAGCAGGCCAGCAGGGTCAGCAGTACACTGTAGCTGAAATACTGCAGCACATGGGAGGCAACAAGAGATGAAGGAAGGTTTGAGGTGAATATTTAAACATATTTTTTTTGCAGCACACTGAAAAGAAATTTGAATGTTCTGTCAACATTCACTAACACTCTCTCTCACACACACAAGCTAAAATGTTATGGGACCAACCTCAGGGAAATGGCAGGGCATGGTCTGACTGGAACACAGAGTCAAACCGTCCTCTGCTATGTGGGTCAGGTTGTGAAGCAGGCAGAGAGTCACTGATGTGTTCAGCTCCTTGGCCACACAGTCCTGCAGTTCCTCTCTGCTGCAGGTAAACTGACAAGAACATAAGTAGTCTGTTGTTTAGGAGTGTAATATGGAAACAAATACATTGAACATGCATTATTTCTGTAAGCTGGCATTACCACTTGATAATAAAGGAATTCTGACAGATATATTTGCCAAGCAGAATGCTCGATATTTAGCAAAAATCCTGATCTTTCTTGGAAACTGCATTAAACCAAATCACTTGGCGTGACACAACGGGTCAAAAGTCCAGAATGATATTTTAATATACTGTCAGTGAAGGATATTAAGGGAGTAAAATATCTTTGCTAAAGTGTGGTTAACGTGCCAGCACTTAATGCTGATGATGCCTGGAGGTGAGTTTCAGTGAACGGTAACTTTCACATGTACAAGCTTTCCTTGGCTATGTTTTTTTTTCCTTTTTTTAATCTCCAAGGCATATGTGATGTTGCAATAGGGGTGTCATCATATGTAAGTTTAGTTGTTAACTGTTACATTAAAAATTAAATGTCAATATTGTGTTAATACACATGAGGATGCTGCAGGTTTCTATGTCATTTAACCTTGAATTGATAGCACATGTAAGACCTTGTGGATATTTTGCTCATCATTTAATCATCAGGTTGTCTTTTTATGTCAATTCATTTTTGTTACATATTTTTATACAATTATCATCAGACTCCTTCTCCACAACCCTTACATCATTCATTATTCAGATATATTATTATCATTAATTTTTTGGGATGGGATAATCATTTCTAAAAATCTGACATGTTGGCATTCCTACTAAATAAATAGCCATATTCATTTAAAGCAAATCTAATTCCACACATGTGCAAACACAAACCTAAATAGGTTTATATAATGTTGATAAACATGGAATACATATTATGTATAAAAATAGCCGCATTTCTACAACCCCATCTGTTACAGCTACAGATTATGATTGAATGCAGCTTTGCCTCTAATTATAGCGCCCCCCTAGGCACGATGGTCTAATCTTAAAGCTTGGATGGAGCATTATTTTTCTTTTTTCAAATGTCTCAAAAATTGGCTCGGCAACATCTGTGAGAAAAATCATGACAGAAATGGAGGAACAGATGAACGAGAAATTCTAAATCCCCTCAGTTGCCAATGTTGTGGGACATCTGGAAACAACATGTTCACACAAAGGAACAGCTTCATGATTCAAAAGCCACTAAATGAAGACCTCCAGTGCCTACCATGTTAGCAAAAGAAGAGATGAAGAGGAGAAGAATGGTGAAGACGCCCACCAGTGTGCTGTTTGTTCGAGACTGGACTATTTTCTTGGTAAGCGTCTGCAAGGCAGCTGGGAAAAGCTTTAATACAAACAGCACATAAAAGGACAGATAAGAAAGAGTTAATATTATGAGTGATGCGAGTTGCAGACATATAATAAGTACTCTTATCTATAGATATCTGGAAGAGGAACCGTATAGGTAGTGAATGGCTTTATTTCCTACTTTAATGCAGGAATAGATGGCACAGATGAAGAGGATGTTAGCAAGGATGATGAAGATGCTGATGTAAAGACCAAGCATAAGTGTTGTTCTGTGGAGGAGAAGAAAGCAAGCTCATTAGGATGTACAGCTCTCATTAACTCCTCATAAGCTAATCAAGACCACATTTCCTGTCCGTAATTTAGTAGAACTTGGAAAGGCAACTTGTCAAAGAGACGACTTACGTTGGGAAAATGATTATCTGAATAAAGCAGATGAAGCAGAAGACAATGAATGTGCAGGCCACATATCCCCCGAAACGATCATCAATCTTTTTGGAGTACTGACAAAAGAAGAATCATGTTTAATTTATTCGCAACACAGATAAACTTTATTTGACAGAGAACTTAGTGAGTTTCATAATATCTCTTAATACAAACCTTTTTCTCCAGGTCCACTCTCTGAAATGTGAGTAGAAACTTCTTGACGTGATCCTTCCTCAACTGGTCAATGCTGCGTGCATCGATTGCCCGTCCAAGAAACTCATCCACCTCATCCTCAGGGTTCAGGGTTTCCTGAGCACAGCGACTACGAAGTACATGGAACAATAGGTCACTCTCTGGAGTCTGTTTGTTTCTGTGTGAATGTGTATGTGAGAGAATGGGCCTGTGTTGTGACAGGCAGGCACTCAGAGCTAATATGGTATTATTACTGTGTTGGATCGGACTGAATTAAAACAACAGTGGGCTCTCAAGTGAAAGTACTAAAGTAACAGTCTGCCAGTCAACCTCTAATAACAAAAGATAAACTAATAACAAAAAACAGAGCAAAAATACTCACTTTTCTTTGCTGGATGCTGCATCAATGCCCTGTGAAACACAAAATATAAGACTTGAAATAAGATCAAAAAGGGTAGAGAACACGACACAAAAAAAAGAAAAGGGACAAGTTATAGTGTAGTTACAGTACCAGTGAAATATAGACAGAGACTCAGACATCTGCACAGTTAATCCCTGTGAGCCAGACTGATGTTTTAATTAATGCTCGGAGGCTTCAAATTACACCCTCTTTGCCCCTAGGGCTCAAACCCTCTGAGACAGGGAGGACAGAGGAGGAGAAAAGGAAAAGAATGTAGGAAAGAAAAGGAAATTAGACTTTAAGCACAGAGAGAGGGGGGAAGTGACAAAATAGCTGCAGCTGCAGCCCCATCAGGTTAACATGGGTTATATATGATGAACTAGGAATTCCCAGGGGTCTTATTGTGTCTTTTGTTTGTTTGATGGAAAAAGATCAATACTTCTTTTCACATTTCCATAGTTTCTTTTAAGCTTGCAAGGCAAGTACTGTAAATATGTGCCACATTATAACTTAAATTCATCTTTAAGTCATAATGTGGCTTAATCATGTCATAATCCCCAGCATCAGTTGGGGTTATGTATTAAAAGACCCATTTATACCTTTACTGAGGTACAGGTCTGTGTTTATTTTCAATACAGGTAGTCAAATGTACAGTCCTCCGAATACCTAACAATGCATCGGCCTCTGAGCTCACATTTAATGAATACTGACTGGCTGAAAGTTAGCTTGAGTTGGGAGGGCTTGACCAGGGCCTACAACAAATGATTTCAAAACAAGGAAGACAGAGCACAAAAAACAGCAAAAAGGCACAAGTTAAAAGCAAAACCAACAGTTGTCCTAGCCAGTATTAATTATGTAACACTTAAGTTTCCCTCCATCACAAAGCAGATCTTCATACTCTGCATTCCAAAGGAGAGCAGACCTTAAGTACCAACGACAGCACCAACACAACCGAGACTTTCCCAGAGCTCGGATTTGTTGACATATTTCTGATAACTGCCTCAAAATGGCAGTGAAATTCTAAAATATAGGTACATGCATTTACGGAGGCAGTGAGGAACACAATGCAGAGATATGTCAGGATCTTAAGGATTTATTCCATCGAAATACAACCATAAATAACTATACACAAAATATTTTTCGGCTATTGTAACTTGACCCTGATCAAATCTGACCCTTGGAACACAAAATATGGTTTTAACCAAATTAAGCCATTAGTCAGTACACTATACATACAAGGATACTGGTAAAATGTAGGTGCTGGGATGTTTACAGTGCTCACCATCATCTTAACATGCTAACATCTGTTTGTTAGTGTAAGGCACTGTTAATTATTTAAAGGTAGGCTAAATGTTCTCTGCACAGAAATTGATACTGTAGATTCTACAGACCGTCTATCATGTGGTCTGCACTCACAGCCTATACAGGCTTGCTCCCGTACCTTTTCTGGATACAACAGATTTCCTTTCAAAGAACAGTGAATTTTTTCATGAAACATGAAGTATGTATATTCCCCCCCCCCCCCACACACACACACACACACACACACACACACACACACAACTCATTACAGTGTCTTAAGCTAAATTCCCTCTTTTTCATCACTGTGCAGGTTGTCATTTTGGTAGTGATTCTGTGTTTATGTAGATATTAGCCTTTTCTTTTTTTTAGAAAGTCAAGTTTTAAATATCATAATATTGTCAAAATAGGGTCACTTCTCACTTCAAACAATGAAGGTTGTGATAAAATCAAGGCTTGAAATCAGCTGTTTAAATGGGTAACATCATGGTTATTACAACCACTGGGGGGATCTTTGATTCTTAAAAGCAGGACCAGGGTTTATCTAAAGTTTGCATTTATAGCACATTAGCTGAGTACTAACATGGTTAAACAGGATACTCAAAATATCTGTGTAATGATTCACTTTGGTATACTTTAGTTTTCATGCATTAGTGTGTCTGTCCTCATAAACTGTATGTTCATCTCCAGTCTATGCCTTCTTTGATCACCTCCATTAGTGTCGCTCTCATAGACTGCAAAAGTTTTTTTCGCTCTATGGTCCACAATACAAGAAGAGCTGCAATCAAAGCTCCATTGCATAAAGTTACAGTTTCAGTTTATCAAGTGTTTTGCAAGATGATACAAACAATATACCATTTTAATGATCAAAAAAGACAAATATCTTTTATTGAGACTTGCGATGATGAACCCAAAGAGAAAACTATACTGAGATTTGATTTCAGAGAGTGGACAAGATGTCTGATTAAAGTAATGGTCTTATTCCAGTCTCACCATTTTCTTGTAGACTTTGGACTCCTTGCTTCTGGTAAAAGGTCTCTCCGACACCCAACGTGGCATCAGTCCCTCTGCAGAATTCGCACGTGCCCGCTGCATCTTGGCCATCATGGCTTTCTCTTCTTTCTGGAGGTGAAAAAACCCACCAGGGTACACACTTTGTCAAATAAGGCCCTCTAAGCCAGGTGACAAACCATTATACTGTTTGTGTGAAATATGGCACCGGTGTGACATTTTGAAGGGGTCATGCAGACAATCAGGAACATGTGTGTGTTTCACCATGCACAAACCCTTTTCTGGCTGCATCCTAGCACCAAAAATGTTTCAATGTTGTTCTCCTTCAGGTAAGCATTCCTTTCTCCTCCAAAGCCTGGCTCCACCTCATAGTCCCCATTCAGATACTGCAATGTTGCTTTGGTGATGTGGATACGTCTAAAGTGATACAAAAAGAAATTTAGAGAAATTGCTATGTCTCTGGGACCTTACTTCAGTGGAGTAGCAGAATGTGGAATGTGAGGGACTTACCCTGCCTTCCCTCCGGCTTCCATTTGGTTGGCAAGGGTCACATCATTGGACCAGACGTCAAACTGCCACTTGCGCAGGCCCAGGACCCCGCAGTGAACGCGCCCACTGTGAATACCCACTCGCATGTTCACATTAACACCTGTCACTTCTCTCACCAGCCTGCGGATGTACAGACATAAAAATACACACAGTTGTCAGAAAAAACACCATTCAGCTTCAGAATCTCTTCAGAGCTCTGTGTGGCAATCACAATGAAAGAAATTCGTACTTAATCTTCAGTGAAATGCTGTGTTTTGTTGTGTTTCAATATATAAGTGTGCAATTTACTCACGAGATGGCTTCAATCATGTCTACTCCCATTTCTACACAGCAGTGGGCATGATCAGCCCGGGGCTCAGGCAGCCCTGAAACACAGTAGTAACAGTCCCCAAGGATTTTGATACGCAGGCAGTGGTTCTCCTGTACAGCAAGGACACACAACACACATCACCCGCAATATTAGACCTTTAATTACAGCTAATACACAGCTTGCTCAGGTCAAGCAGATGCATAATTTAGATGACTCATCAGTCTCTGCATAGTCTAATTGGTGTGCTCCACAATATAACCCGCACACATACACACACACCACAATGAGTACATCATGCTGGCTTTTGTCATACACACAGTGTGACTGCAAACTGTACAGTTACATAAGAAGCTTAGAATTTTGCTATAAAAGACGCAGCGCCAGGTGCCACAGGTGTCTCACCGAGGCCAGCTTGTCAAAGCGGGCAAACAGCTCGTTCAACGTCATGACCAGCTCCTGGGCCGTGCACTGAGATGCCAGGCTGGTGAAACCTTCGATGTCGGCAAACAGTATGCTGCAGGAAAAGTGAGGGTAGGAGAGAGGGCAAAGACAAGCCGAAACAAACAAAAAGGAAATAAAAAGGCAGAAGGAGTCAGAGAATAAGATCACTCAATAATGTATTAAGTGAGTTAGCATGGTGTAGCACCTCCCTCCCCTCTTACTGTCAGGCTGCCATGTGAGCAGTGGAGAGACACAGACATTTGTTCAGCTTTGGCTCTCATCATCTTGGCCAATATAGGTCATCACATCCAGCCCTTTCCCTCTGAGAACCCCAGCCCCCGTCCCCCTGTCTGCATGCCTTTCATTGCTAACTTTTGATAGTAATGAAAAGCAAGCATAAACAACACCACAGACAAAAAGTTCCAGTTCAATCTGGCAGATGGTGCTGTGGATCCCGTGAGGACCACCACTGAGAAGAAGCAGGTGATCTGGACCTTAATTACAGAAGTCCAAAGTACATCTGTGTCTCCCACTACTATCAAAGCTATGAGCAGTAATGCCTTAGTTTATCTCCTTAAGGTAGATTAATCCAATTCAAAATGTATCACTCGTAGATAATTCTCCATGTAGTGGATGTAGATTTTGGCATGTAGCCCATTATTTCAGATTCCTACTTGTCAACATACATACTTTACATACTGTTTTTATTTCTAGTTTAATTCTGTACTTGATGTCCTTTTTTCCCCAATTTATAATTGTACAGTTTCTCTTGTTTTATTTTGCACTTATTTTCCCATACTGACTTTCTCCTGATTTTATAAATCATATACTCTGCTAGTATGATATGAGACTAGCTATCTCCGAACTCCAACTCTGAACCTCACTAGCCCATCCAATACAGACAATGAGTACTTTTCAGAAGGAAGCAAATGAGGGTCAGTCATGTCTTCCTCATCACTGGAAAACTATTTGACTTGCACACATAATTTGATAATGCACATAATTTAGAAATGTAGAAGTGGGTAGACTAGATGCACACTGAAAACTGAGTGTATTATGATGTCCTGTATTATAATATATGCCTTATGTATTGCCTGCACAACCCCACTTGCTGGGAGGGATGAAAATTTGGTGAAGATCAAATAAAAAAAAAAGAAAAAATTATAATCTTTAACATTTTTACTTTGAGTCCAGCAACCTTTACAAGTGCCTCTTTTTTAAATCAGACCAGATGGATAAAGAAATTCAGTGAATAGACAACTTTTAAGTATGATCCGCTAATGAAACTGGAGTATTAGATCATTAACCCTATGAAAAGAAAGAGGAAACTGTCCATAATAGAGCTGACAATTTCACCTAATTTCTTACCCTTTGATCTAGAAGTAGAAGCGTAAGTCTAGGCTATAGACTCCAGTGGCAGAAAAACATCCAGTAATTTTAATTATAGGCTCTTTGGCAAACATTAAAAATGCACTTTTAGCACCACAAAACTTGAACTACTAATTAGATTTATTTGTTCTCTAAAGTGAGCTTTTTTACAAAATGACCTGAAAATCAATTTGAAACAAAGACAGCAGGATTTAATCTCAGGTTACATTTTGATAATGGATTACCTGTAAGTTTATACCTTGCCAAGGCAGTGATGCTGCAACAAATTATTCCACTAAGTACACAACCTCTTCTCATGTGGGTCATCTGCGACAAAAGACCTGTGCAAGAGACTCATTTCAGTTTGCCCCACCACCACCTCCATCATAATGGATGAAGAGTTTTAATCACCTCTTCGTGCCAAGTTATTCCCACCGTGGTGAAATCCAGTAGTGTGGGCTGAGACAAGGAGCCAGAAAACTTCAGGTCTGTTTGCTATAATTTGCTTCAGAAGGCACAGCAGTGTGCTTAAGTCAATATCATTACTGCAGCCGGAGCTGTCAGTGTCAATAAACAACAATATGCATAATACATGCTGTCAGGGAAATAGCTGTTGGAGTCACACTGTAACTGACACATCAGTCACAGGAGAGAGGTCAAAGCCACTGATGCTAGTTGTGACCACTCAGCAGACAAGCAGAGCAAATGTGCCTGTATGGAAGCATGCAAGTGTATTAATATGTCTAAGTTTACCTAACATTGTCGTGTTTTTGGATGTAGATCTTGTGAAACATCATATCTTCCTTCTTGGCATTGATATCAGCCTTCATCTCCATGGCAACGTGCCTTGGCAGCACTGACAGCAGTAAACGCTCCTAAGAGAGAGATAAAGACAGAAAGAGGAATTTAAAAAAGAAAGACAGAAAGAGAGAGTCCATTCATTTTAATTCTTTTCCACTGTTAGAATGCTCAGTGAGTCACCCTCCCTCGCTGGCATCTGCGTGGGAACGTGTAAGTCAATAAAGAGGACTGGAGATACTTGTTACACTCCAGAACACATTGTTGACCTCGAAAAACTGAGAAAAACAAATTTAAGTAGTAATGGAGACACCCATTTGTTGCTTGTTTGCATATGTGACATATCTTCTGAGAGAACTAGAACAGAGCTGACTTCTTGTCTTATTTTGCTTTAATTTGCAGGTGTCTATATGTGTCTTTGTATACCTGCTGCTGGTTTTCCCGCTGCAGGTGAAGTCTGGCCTGAATATATCCCCTGGTCTCCTGGAAAGCTTGCCTCTGGGACACCTCAGCGGGGTAGTGGGTACAGATCCCGATCATGTTAGTGCACAGGAAGATCAGCACGTTGGCACTGATCTGAAAAGACACACACATATAAGACAGTGGGTAAAAGAAAATATGAACATTTCTCATTAGAAGAATACAGTACACTCTGTCTGACCTGGGTGAGGTCATATGATGAAATTGATAACATTCTGTGTCATAGGAGTGACTGCAAGGCGAAAGATTCCTCAAACGTCTGAGGAGCCATTAGATGTGATCTGGTCAGAGATGGCGAGCATGGCCTCATTGTTACTCTGCTGGGGTAAATTTTCCTCACTTTGTGTTTTAAATGGTAGAGAGATGCCCAGAGGGTTCAGTAGTATCATACAAATACACAATGACAGTATGACATTGGATTTTATTGTATTTGAGCTGTAAGAAGAAATGTTTTGTTGGCTTTTTAATTTAAAGCAAAAAACATCCAGATTTAAGTGAAATTGGGATTTTGTTGAAAAAAAAGAAGATCTGACTCATAACAACAGTGACTTATGGTAACGTATAATGTAAAGACAATGACTTTCAACTTGTTGTATAATTCATTGTGCAGCTTTAGACAAAAGCAAAAGCAGCCATTAAAACAACTTCTTTGTGACTAACCAGTGCCGTGAGCTCTGAGAATGTAGTGCACAATCTGTACAACATTATCTGTGCCTTGAGTAAATTAAGTTTAGCTACGGAGTACGGTTAGCTTTGTGGGGTCATTGACCTTGAAGGCATTCATCTGTGCTGCTGCAGTCACTTTCTTTGTGTGCCTGTGTGTTTTTGGACCCATGTGGTAAGCCAAGTCTGTTCGTAATTTCTCTCCTCACTAGTCCACAGCCAAGACTGAACATCAGAAAGTTAGCCTAGAGCTCTGGACTTTCCCTCTGCTCAGAAACACATGGGCATGCGCACACACACGTCTTCTTCATGTTCGGAAACACACTCTAGCCTGGGAAAGTCACTTGACCCCTGACCAGAGCGCCAGAGTGTTTCCTCTAAAGATCATATCATCAATAATGAGAAAAAGACATGCACAGGACATGCGTGGAGGCTGAATTTCAATGTGGCTTAACAGCAACATCATAACTGAATGTGAAGAGGTGAAAAAACTCATCACTTCTACCAGTAACTCTGAGCAAGAGCTGGTATGTTGCCAAACCAGTGTGTGCTTGTGTGCATGCTTGTAATTTGTATTCATCAAGAGGATGGCAGAAGAGAGATGCAGGACTAGAGATAAAGAAAGATCATCTGTACACAACATGTGTTGCATATTTTCAGGGATGTGTCATCACCTTTTCAAAATATAAATAGAAACTAAACAGTTTTGAGCCGCTACATCAGCATCCACACACTTCTTAAATTAGCAGATAAAAACACAGCCTCAATCATGTACAGTGATGACAGCTTTCCTCACACTGTCCTGATACAGGGTTTACACTGTATACACAAGAACTTAGCATTTGTTGTGACAACAAGATAATCTAACCTGTGCTTGAAACAGAACACTATCACCACAGGACAGAGGGAAGTAAATTCCACCCTGAGTATTAGTAAGCGACAATCAAAACCATTTGTCCAGTCTACCCGAAAACAAACTCATAAACTAGATTAGGAGTGCATTAGTTACCAAAAATAATAGATAAGGTGCAGATGGAGACATACTTTTGATATGGTGCTAAATGCTAGTCCCTGAAATTGCAGAGGCAGGTAGAGACTCCATTATTCAAGAACTAACAATATCTTCATTTTCATCTCAAAGGGAGATACATTCAGCCAAGTTCCCTTGAACAGAATTTAAGTGGGAATGAGAGGAATGTTGTTTTTCAGAAATATTTGACTTAGGATTATAGAGAAGAGCTGATAGACTCTTAGGGGGTTCATATCAAAAGGCATAACACACCTACTCAACTGACGATTAAAGCAAAGGCACGAGTGGACCTATATCCACTCATGCTCTTTACACAACTGGCTGTTTGATTGTTTCTTAAGAGAAGCATTACATTTGAGCCTCAATGTCACTCACACTGTGAGATAATTACATTAATAAATCAGCAAGAGGCTGAGATCTTGTTATGAACTTGGCATCATCACGTTTTGGACAAGCAGAAAAAAACTTAACTATCAAACTGCTCTGATTCAATCTGACTGCATCAATCCCAAACAGGACTATGCCATAGCTAGACAAATATTCCTCAGGAATTGGCTCATATGAACACAGTTATTATAAATTTCACTACTGTGGATCATATTATTGATTTTGAAAATGATATTATTACTGGACTGAATTGGATTATATCTTTAAAAGTGCATTGAGATGACTTTCTTGTAAGTTGGCACTTTGCAGATAAAGCTTAACTAAATTGAAAAAAGTAGCGTGACATTAGCTAGCAGCTTGACTTTTATTGCCACTTCCCATGTAAGCACACTGTATTCAGTCCAAGTTCAGACATTCCTACTAGTGTGTGGTTCACTGGTATTCCCAGGAAAACACACAATAGTTCTGTGACGAGATGGATGTACAGTTTTGTATTAAAAAAAAATTAAAATAAAAAAGGCAAGTATACCCTCTTTCAATTCTAAACTTTGAAGTATCAGAGAAAAATAAAAACATCATCTGGTACTTATCAGGTCATACTGTTTGATAAATAGTACCTCAGCAAAAACTTGAAGTTATCATCATTTTCTGTATGTTGTCACCAGTCAATTATGTCATTGCAGAAGTATTTTCACTGACTTTTCTTAACAATGTTGCTTCAGTTTATTGGGGTCTGCAGGCATTCAGCATTCAGGTCTTGCCACAGCATTTCAATCAGGCTGAGGTCTGGACTTTGACTGGACCATTGCAACATGTTCATTCTTTCCTTTTCCAGACATTCTATTGCAGATATGGTGGTTTGTTTAGGATCATTGTCTTGCTACATGACCCAATTTCAGCAAATCTTATCTGTTGGACAGCTGGCCTCACATTTGACTCTTTGATAGACAGAGGAGATCATGGTAGACTCAATGACAGCAAGGTGTCCAGGTCCTGTGGTTTCAAAACAAACCCAAATCTTCACCCTCCAACCTCCGTGCTTGACAACTGTTATGAGGTGTTTGTACTGATATGCCATGTTTGGTTTTCACCAAACATATTATGATCAAACATTTCCACTTTGGTCTCATCTGTCCAAAGGACATAGCAGCAGAAGTCTTGTGGTTTGTTCAGAGGCAACTTTACTGACCTCAGCTGTGCTGCCATGTTCTTTTTAGAGACAAGAAACTCTCTATTGGCTCCTGGTTTGTAATCTAACCTTGACAGAGAGCTTCACACCTGCAGATGATTGGTTAATCAAGTGCAGATTTTTACAGTTTATGTCACTTAATAATGACAAACTGTAACATGCCATGTCGTGTCATCATCTGAGGTTGTATTTACCCAACTTTGAATACCAGTGAGGACCAGATGATTTGATGTCTTCTATATATAAAGCTTTGAATTAAAAGAGGATGTACTGTCTTTTTTCACATGACAGCACATTTACAGTATCTACAAGGCAAATGTCATTTATTACAATTATTGAAACTTGCTAAAGCCCCAACAGATTGAGAAGTGTGGGAGATTCATTGTTGGGGCTGCAACAACTGGATAAAAACATGTTAAAGATTGCTTAGTATACACTCCCACAGGATGCAGTGTCTCCTGGCATTTTTCTGGTATAGTTTAGCTCCTTCTGTCACCTTAGAAGGAAGGTTCACCAGAAATCAACTTATGTTGACAGTGATCTCCACCATCATCTTTTATTTTAGAGAAAAGCGTTCCACCTTCTAGTATTGCTGCAGAGACTTATACAATCAATGCCAAGGTGCAGGGAAGCTGTTCTGGCAGCAAATGCTGTCAAAACTCCAACGTGTGGCACTTCATGTCATTTTTTCTTATTTTTCCCCCTGTCACTATGAATAAGTGAAACTTAAGTGTGGGGAAACATGATGAACAAAGCTTGTGTTAATGCCAAGTTTTATGCTTAGTCACCACACAGTCTAGAGATTAGAGGCAGAGGCATTCACAGAGGATTTTGAATAAATCTGGTGCGTGAGCTATGCATGTGCATGTACAAGAGTCTTTTTTGGACTGGCAGCTCTTTGATCCTGAAGCCTGTTGTGTCTGTTGCAGCATTTATATCATCCAGGCCTGTAAATCCAACACAGACAAATGGCTGACACTCCCATCCCTAAACAGTGATGTGGTGCAAAGAGAGCAGAAGCAACTTCTCTATATGAGCACAGTTATGCTCTCTTTATAACCACTAATCTGGACTTAAAGTATCCCCCACTGATGTCTGCTGACCATTCATCCTGGAGATTTTTTGGCTCTCAAAGGTTAGCCCCGCTCAACATTTACTTTTGCAGGGACCTTTTGGCGGTGAAGTTAAAAGGAGTCCAAACATTGGCTTATAAGGAGCGGCTCATGTCAAGGTGCTTTATAAAGTAAGGCAGAAGGATAGAATGTTAAAGAAGAAATGGAGGACAGGGATGGAAAGGATTTCTCCTTGGCAATCAGACAACAGACCCAGTCCGTCTTTAATAATATCTCACTGGACGATGCCCTGAAGCATAAGCATCCTGGAATATACATGTGCACAGATTGAGCACCGACCATTCATTCAGGGATAAAAAGCAACGGCATCACTAATATATTGATAAATAAAAGCTATTTTTTCATTGCATTTTAGGACAGTCCTTCTGAGCTGTAATCATTACAAGCGTCCTGTTCTTATGTAATTACGCGAAGGCAAAAGTGGCATCTCTGCTAATGATTTTATAACTAATATTCAACCCTACAACAAAACAGAGAACAGATGTAAAAAATAACATTGGATAATCAAAATGTTATTTACTGTCATCACATCTTTAAAGTTACCATCCAAACAATAAATGTGGATTTATTCTGGGCTATTTGAAGAGACTTTCAATGAGAGATAAGTTCAGATATTTCACTAGCTCCACCAAAGCTAGAGTTTAAACTTTAAAAGGCCAGAGTGCTACATCCCATAAGTCAACACACAGGCTCTTGGGACACAGACTGCTGTTGACATGGGGGCTACTCTCCAGCAAATGACCTTTGATAGGCATCTGGAGCTTTTAAAATGTCTAACAGAAATGAACGTCAAAGCTTGCACACACTGCAAATCACAGCCTAAAAAAGAACTAGAATGGTAAAAATAGATAATACTTTGAGACTTTTTTGCACTAGCTGCGATCTAATTGGAGGTTACTATTATGTATAATTACTGACACAAAAAAGTAGCTTTTCCTTATAAAGATAAATGTTGCTAAGGGTGTGGGTGCCTGTCTTTGCCATCTTGGGCTCATGCCATCTGGAATCGAAGTTCTGTTTTTGTCATGACTTGGGCCAAACCAAAACTGCTCTCAGGCGACCGGAGAGACCTCGAAGTAGTCTTTGAGAAAAGCTGAAGCAAATTCCACAAAGCTAAACAAAGTCGGACACAGGCCGTACATATGTCAGAAAACCAAATCCTTAATTAATACTAGCACGAGGAAAAGCAAACATAAGTATTATCTCCCACATCTCCCAGAGTAACTGACAAAAACAAACTGTAACTGCCTGTTTAAACTTCCCACTCAGTCTTTCTAAATGAAAACATTTCTCTGAAGTAAAAAATGTAAATTCTCATTTTCTGCTTTGAAATCTCAACCTCAGTTTACTAACTTTAAATCAGTCTAATGTTTATTACTATGTCAATGTCAAATTTATCTATCCAGCACATCAGCAACAGCTGACCAGAGTGCTTCACAATCACACCAACAATCATAAAGTAGCTAATAAAATAAACCCATAACAAATAAAACACAGAAGAGTTCAAATTTCTAAAAACTATTTAGCGTCTCATATTCAATCAGTCGAAGGCCAGAGAAAATGGATGCGTTTTTAACAGACATTTAAGTGATTGAATGCTCTGAGCATTGCAGACAGGTGGAGATAAAGTATTGCGCAGTGTCGAGGCTGCCACAGCGAATGCTCGATCACTTCTATGTTTGAACTTTGATCTCGGGACATCTAGGCGAAACTGGCTGGTTGAACGGAGTGCTCATATAGATGTGTGGATAGGTCTTAAGGAGATTTTCCAAGTCAGATGACCTCAGTTTTCTTTTTGTTAAGGTTTAGAAAATTTAACCTCATCCAGGTTTTAATTTCAGCCAGACAGGGTGTCAGCGCAAGTAAATAACTTCAGTAAAACCCAACACTGACTGAGAGCTTTCTTGTTGTTCTCATTGTAATGTTATTTGATGCCTATACTGTTCCCTAAAACAAAGCAGGAGTGTTGCATTTTGCCTATCCTCATCAAGTTTGTGGCTGGTTTCACTGGCCTGAAAAATATCCAGCGGTAGCTCCAGGTTAGGTCTGCTGTAGGAACATTAATCATTTGACCTTCTGCCCTCTCTCTCCCAGGATTTCTCATCTGAACAACATGAAATGAATGTGCAGCTTCAAGTTTTGAGGAGATACTGTATATGCACTTTGGTTGACCTACTGCTCCTGCTTTAAACACCTATGCTATTTTAATTTCATATATAAAAATAACAGCTGTTTCCATTTACTACTGAATTGTTCAATGTGGTGAACAGTCTTCTTTGTTCAGAACTCATGAATACAGAATTTATCAATCATTTGATGGAAGAAATATACAAAATCACACTTTAAACATATTTAGAATATTTGATATATTCATACTTAATTATTAACTGTTCAAGGATTGTTTCAGCTTTGTTTGAATTCTCTCACTCACGTTTTCATTTCGTTTTCCTTTGTTCATTATCATTTGTTGGTACTGGATTAGGCTTCTATAGCTTATCATTAGCTTCACAGTCACCACATTTTTTTACTTGACATATATAATCGAAGATATTGTTCATACTGGTATTAAGAATATCAACACTAGTAGGGAGAGTTCTTGCTTCTGACCTCTCCATTTATTTTTTTAATTATTATTCATAAGCTAAAATAGACGTGCTTTACACTCAGACATTCAGAGAGCACTACTTGTTTTTGTCAGTGGTCTTGGCTGCTCAGCGGTTGGGGGTCAGTGTTTGGCTGGACAGGCAGTGGGTGGGTGGGAGGGAGAAAGGGAGGGAGGGAGTGAGCAGGCAAGACTGGACACAGAACTCTCCTCCCAGCTGTGCCCTCACTAACCCTCTACTTCCTGCCCAATGACACCCTCACAGGCACAGCTGCAATTACAGCACAGCGGCTGAAGAACACAAAATCTGCTCAATTAGCTTAACCAACCAAGCGGCCGGCCACATTAAGTCTTTTGCTGGCTCCTCTCACTGGTTTGCACCGCGTGAGAGAGTCCAGACCTTGAACTGTGCAAGTGTGAGCTAAACATCCAGGAATTCCCAGTTCAGCTTCTATTTCATCTCCTTTTAAGCACAATGTACAACATCAACCCAAGGCCACCATTTCACTTCATGTTAGAGACCAATGTAACATGAATACTAAGAGATTGCACTGAAACATGAAAATAGCTCCCAGGCCTTAGTAGAACTGCATCACACCATGTTTGTGTAATTCTTGCACTAGTCCTGGATTCTTCTCCATGGTACATTTTGGGGATGGGAACATTAAACTTTATTACATTACTGAGTTACTGAAGTATCTATTTACGGTAACCGCAGTGTTTTAACCATTGTCCTTCCCTGTTCCTACTTCTAAACCAAACACAATACTGGCTTTTACTACAAGGTTTACAGATCAATACTGGAGCGAGAACAGGTTATAGTTTAAACAGCAGAAAATACTCATCCTGTATAAGCTGTTCAGTCAAGGATGAGCTGATCCTGAAATCATGCATGTGATGTATAGTATCCACCTCCGGACCAACTTCAAGAGGAGACATGTGACATGTTTATGAAGCCTGATACATACATGGGGTTTCATGAGAATTAAAGCACAGGTGTATAGTTTCAGCACGAGACTAGAAAACCAAAGCGTGAAATGCAACTACATATTTTTAAGTGTTCAGACCTTTAATTTATAATTTCCTGATCATGTCGGCTCATCATTCAAAGGCTATTGTGCTTTTATAAAAACACAATATCCTTCATCGCAATCAGAGCTTTCTCATAAACTGTATAATAAAGAGTGTGAGTGTGTGAAATTATATTCATGGGACCTGGTTCTTGTTACACTGTCTGACATCATTCTCTACAAATGTCAGAAAGCCATACTGGAGGACACAAAAGCTCAGCCCTGTAAACTGAGCAGCTAAAGAACGAAAACACCAACACAAACTTGGCAAAATCATTAGAATGATCTGTTTTTTCCATTTAATAAGGCATTCAATTAAAAACTGAGGAGGCTGAGCAGGTTTTAAAGGCTCTATAATATCCTTGACAATAAACACGTGGATCTGGCAGTGTTGCACATTTCAGTGGGAGGAAGGTGGTGCCTATTTGTACTCTGATAGTATTATGTCATTACAATTGTGCTCCTGTTGCCAGCCTGGCATATGCTGTTGCTGTTTCAACAGTGTAATTGATACTGGGAGAATGGGAATAAGAAGACAGTTGCCTTGTGAGATTTTGACCATTGACAGTTATTCATCTTCCTGTCACTAGTTTCAGGATAGACGCTATGTAAAAAGATTGCATGCCACACACACACACACACACACACACACACACACACACACACACACACACACACACACACACACACACACACGCACGCATGCATGCATATATACAGTTGTGCACAAAATTATTCATACCCTTCCATTAAATAAAAGGCAAAATTTACAATAGTCACTCAAATAACTGGAGACTGAAAAAAAGTTAAAATAAAATTTTCTAAATTAGAATTTTTAAAAAATAAAAAACAAACAAACAAAACGGTCCTGGACCAATGAGAGCACTTTGCTGATGACAAGTGGGCCAGAATACCTGTCAACTGGTGCAGAAGTCTGATTGAGAGTTATAGAAAACACCTGATTGCAGTGATCAAAGGATTGCTCAACACAATATTAGCTAATGAGTGACGTAACGTATATAAGTTTATCATATTTTTGCTTCTTTTATAAAAATATTTCTATTGAACCACAATTAAGAAACAATGTTCTGATTTTCATAAATTTTTTATTTATTTCTACTTTTGTCAATTTCAGCTTATTTCAGTGACAGCTGTATCTTTTCCTTCTGTAATGGAAAGGTATGAAAAAATTTGTGTAAGGATAGATAGATAGATAGATAGATAGATAGATAGATAGATAGATAGATAGATAGATAGATAGATAGATAGATAGA
>JAOXYM010000014.1:14619547-14631633 GCA_028567055.1 Leptatherina wallacei
GCTCAGAGTAGAACCGCTGCTCCTCCGCATCGAGAGGAGCCAGATGAGGTGGCTCGGGCATCTGGTCAGGATGCCCCTGGACGGGGTATTCTGGGCACGTCCCACCGGGAGGAGACCTCGGGGTAGGCCCAGGACACGCTGGAGGGATTACATTTCTCGGCTGGCCTGGGAGTACCTCGGGATCCCCCCCCGGGTGAGCTGGCTGATGTGGCCGGGGAGAGTCTGGGCTTCCCTGCTCAGGCTGCTGCCCTGGCGACCCAACCCCGGATAAGCGGAAAAGGATGGTACGGTACGGGAAATACAGGTTTACATCGGCGTAGCGTTTACCAGATGGAGATAATTCATAAGGGAGAGGGACATGAAAACTGATGTGCGGCTGCAGCTCTCTGCTGGACAGGTAACTTAATTCAATCTAACAGTGAAGTTTATTTTGGCGTTATGTTAGAAACAGGGCAGGATAGTCCAGCGACTATTTTATCCTCCCGTTTGGTCGGATCGTATACTGTCACTTGCTATATAAAAGGGCAGACGCTAATCTGTTAGCCTACAGTGGAAAAGCTCCATTGCTACGTTACAGCATGGGATTTTGCAGGTTCACTAAACCTTGCTTTCACTGCCTCTGCCTCTCCTTCTTCGTCTTTGTCTTCCTCTCCCTCTCACTTCATCCAGTCATCTCTGAGTCTACAGGTCACAAAAAACGATTTCACACAATGACATTAGCTATTAGCAGTAGCTTGGTACCAAATACATGGAGGGCATGCTTGTAACTTATCAGCATCAATAAGGAAACAGAATTATATCGTTCTGTGCCTCATCACCTGACGAGACACTCCAACTTGTGCAAGATGTTGACGTTTTCATATTTATGACTCTCCGCGGCTTCGGTAGTGGTAGTAATGTGCATAAACGGCGAGGCGCCAGAGAGCACTGCTCGGTTGTTTGGATTCAATTAGCGCACCACTAGATGGGAGTAATTATTACACACTAGGGCTTCAACAGTTTGCCTGTAGGATTAAAGAGGCACTTCAAGTGAACAGAGCAGTGTCTCATCCCTGTTTCTGAGAGCAGTTACACCTTCATCTCTTTGTAGTAATCTAAGGAAACCCTTTATAGCAGAGCAGAACACAGAAACATTTGGATCTATGGAAGCAATCCCCACGAGTAGCATGAGCTCAATCTCAGCCGGTTGTGAAATAAAAGGCCACTCCATTTGAGAGGGATTTTGTGAGACTGGAATTATGACTCAAAGAAAAGAAGAGTGGAGGTAGAAAAAAAGAGAGAGAAGAGACTGGCAGGTCTTTTACAGCAGGGTGAGTCAGCCTCACATTATTTCATGCTCTCCATCTGTGGTTGTCTGCTTGTCACCACAGTAAAACCCCACAAACCCCCATCTCCCCATCTCCATCGCGGAGGTCCCTCACAAAGACTGCTTTTGTCCTTGCTGTCATCAGTTTCACATCTTCTCAGCTCTTATCTTGCACGAAAATATCCACAGGGAGAAAAAAAGAGTACAAGAAAAGACTGGGATACACTTAGGGCCGGAGAATGATGAGCTCTCAGAAGAGTGACGATAGGACCCTAAGACTTTGTGCCGGCTTTAACTTGTGATACACACTGAATAAAGTCCCTCGGTATTCATACAACTATGAGTAACTTGAAACGGATTTGATAAACGCCTGCTGAGACTGATAAGTTACTGAAAAGCACACTATCTAAAACACTCATATCACACAAAACCGAGAAAACCTCATGCCTTTACATAGATCCCGACCAAACAGCATGAGGTCCATGTCCTATCACCAATGTTCACACAACTGTAATGCACTGTGGTGAAGGCCTTGACCCTCAGGCAGTCCATCATCAGAAGACCAATGCAACCAGCCATAGCTAGAGCACACATAGGAAACATAGCAATATGCCTTTTGTCACCCTGTCTAGTCAAGTGCATTTGACACATAAGCTCACTGTACCAGTAGTTATGTCAATATTCCCTTATTGTTAGTGGCTGCATATTCATCTGGTTGCTTAAAAGTGATGGAAAAAACAATATATCAAGAGGTTAGTCAGGTTCAGTTATCTTGTCCAGGCACTTCTCCCTAAATTTGACTATTTCATGAGGGAAAAATGTATTTCTAAGGGTTGAAAACCTCGGGAAAAAATATGTGGGACATAATGAGATGAGTGTGGGGAAAAAAACCTACAGAAAAACCTACAGAAAAATACACAAATGAAATTCTCATGCTAATGAACTATTTCCCTGCACAGTGCTTAATGGTAAAGTAACCATTGGCACCAATTACAAGGCAATAACATGGTGGGGAAATGCATACAGTACGCAGAACTAAGAGGCTAAATTTTCATCGTTGAAAAGTGGAGGTGTTACTAATATTATAACAATCACTGTGTCTGATCTAAAACAAAACCACCGACAGAAATATTGTAGAGGTTTGACTGTGACCTACAGATGACTATTTCACAATACTGGTTTCATTTTCATCCAAGCTGAATGTTTTTACTTTTCTTCTTCCAAATTTTAATGTAACAGATAAATGTTTTGGCCTGTTGAAGGACAGAGAAGCACATCTGGTCAGAATTTTTCCTTTTTCCTTCCATATGCTTGTTACATGTTGAATTGATGATAGAAAGATAAATAGTTGATGGAAATTATTGTTAACTGAAGCCCTTTACTATATACATATTTTTTGAAACCCAAGTATAATCTAATGAAACAGTCTACAAAACTTTATGTCATACTAGTACAATCACATAGAAACTGGCAGCACATACAAAATGAATAAACAAAGAAATATTTACAATGTGCTGCAAGCTGATGAAATTACAAACTGTTTCCAATATGTACAAGTAATCATCCTGTTTTCCATAAAATTCATTGCACAATCTGAGTATCCCACCCCACCCTGTTTCATTTAACCACAATAGCCTCCTTGTTTTAGAGGATTGCGGCCTGAATGGCACCATGCTACGTTATCATGATATTCTTCTACAATGCAGCTAAACAGGCTCATTCAACCCAGATGACCTTCTACAAACCCCCAAAGAGTTGCCTGTAGCTGCCCTACAGCACAAAACATAGGCTCATTAAAAATCTCATTTGAAAAGCTGCCGAGATCTACGGCACCGTCTACTTTTAGTACAGCACCTCTGACATGGAAAAGTGGTTAAGGCATCTGTACGATGTTTGTCCTATATTCATGGGAACAGAAAGTAGGCCATTTTCACTGGTGAATACAGTGACAACATTGTACTTAATTGTATGGTGGCAAACATGTATGGGATATTTTTCATTGTATTCTCATTGATAAAGTGTTTGCTTTAACTTTAACAGATAGTTGCATAGATATGACAAAGAATCTGCAATAAATATCAGGAATGCCTTTTAAGAATAACATATTTTAACTAATAGGCTTAATATCAAAATATGAATGCTGCTGTTGTAGAGTAACACATAGTCGCTGAAAACTTTGAACTCTAAAGACACAGATTTTTCTTTCTAGTGCTGCTAAAAACTTACTTTAGTTTGGGATTAAGTCTAGATTAACATTTTTGTTCCGAGCAATTCTGCACATTTGAATCCCACATTAAAGCAGAAATGTTATATAGGTAAAAAGGAATATCAAAATAAAAATGTGAGGTCAAAGATTTTGCATCTATTTCAAGTCATATGACTATTTCATAAAAACCTCAGGATGTATAAAGTCATTGTAGGCATTTTGCAAATGAATAAGCATGAGTGCTTCATTACAGTATTAGATTTTCTGTAATGAAATACCCTGACTTGTTATGTAATGTGCAAAATCCTCTCTTTACATTTCAGTTTTATCTTTGCAGAACAATTTATCTGCAAATACACATCATATATTATGATTAAAACTGAAAGACAGAAAAATGAAAGACATGCATTGAAAGCTGACTAAGCATGACTCAAATCATTAACACTAAGGCTGATTATTTTCCTGTCCTGTAATTAATAGCCAGATTGTTTCCACTCTGATCACTAATGTGGAAAATAAGATAGAAAAAACATACTGTAATAGAAGGATATTAATATTGTAATTGTACATTCATATATATATATACATTCTTTTTTTTTTTTTACAACATCAGATTTAAAGACCTGCCGTTGCTTTGCTCTCACTTACCTGTTTGAAAATGAACTTGTCCTCTTGGTTGAGCTGCCAGGCAGTGACAATGTGTATGGTGGACAGCACAGTCCCACTAAGCACAGCAGCTCTCATTCTGACCGGCAGCAGAGTGTAAATAATGTAGATGAAGAAGACCGTCCACCAGATGCCCTCTGAGGCACTGCGGGGGGACACCCTCAGTACCCCGAGAACCTGCACTACAATCAGCACCCCGATCACCAAGTAGCTCACAATCCACATGTAGTCCTGGTGGAAGCCATTACGGTTGCACACCACCATCATGCCCAGAAAGAGAGCCATGGCCACTGAGAGTACTGATATGTAGGCCACATTAAAGGTTGTGTGGATGCAGTGGAAGGTGAGCATGACTCCACACACCACCACCAACACTCCCATCAGCATGGTCAGAGAACTCTGGTTGAGTCTGAAGAAGTAGCGTTGGTAAAGACGTTCCAGCTTTGCAGACTGAAATTTTTTGGATTGGAAAACCCACAAAATTCGCATCCAGCATTCTGTAAAAGTCATCACCTTGCAGTTGTTCTCTGATAATTCCCCTAATTCTTCCTCTTTCCTGCCTTTCAGCTCACCATCTTCAAAGCCCAGGTCCACAGCCTTTAGACCCACATCACCACCACCGACCATCCTTTTCCCATAGTGGTCCTCCTGCCAGCCACAACGCAGGCCAAAGCTGCCCCCACTGGTACCTGCTCTGCACTGGTAATGCTGAGGGGCCACATTAGGGGTCTCTAAGTCCTCTGAGTCCCTCAGGCAGCTCATGTAACGTGGGTTGCATAGTGACGAGCTTTCTTTCCTCTTTTTGCCATTGCGTTCTCCCCATGCTGTTTTTCGCTCGTCCTCTCGGCCTGCGAAGAGGTTTCTGGCCCACGACATCCTAACAAAAAGCAGGTGATGGAAACAAAATTAATTCAACTAAAACAGGCTGCATGTAATATATCAATTTCAAGTATGTAGAAATTTGAGGATCTTCTCACCTGTGTGGGCTTTACTGTGTGTAGAAACTCTTCGCTCTTTGGCCAGGCCACTAGTTTATCCCAGCGAACGCACACCATGAGCACAGACTGGTCAGAGGCATCAGAGGTGTGTCTTTATTAAAGCTACTTTCCGTTTTGTGTCAACCCTATACATCACCCTGTGCCTCTATAATCCACCCGTTTTCCTAAAAAATAAATAAATAAATAAACAATCAAATAAAGCACAGAAACAAAGCATGTAATGTCGTAAACAAGGCCTGCGGATAAATCCCCTGGGGATCAGGATCATTATGGACACATAAACAGTAAGAAAAACAAATTTTTCATATCACATGTGTTACGGCTGCAAGTGTGTGCATGCATGCACTTACATGTGCGCTTTTGTGTTTGACTCTAGCTGAAAGTTTGAGAATCAATGACTGAGCTAATGAATAACGCCTGCTAAAAGGTTCGTCCATTCCACTGTCCCTCGTCACACACTGTCCACAGGATTCAACAGTATTTTCAAGGTCTCCACCATGATCTGTTCTGTTAACAAAATATGGATTGTAGAATCCAAAACACCTTCAATTATATTCCCTCAGGCAGCAGGTGCTACAGATTATTTTGTCATTAAACTGTAATGTTGAATGCAGCCCTATTTAACCAAAAACTCCACTGATTTGCTGAGTTTTTCTTTTCTTAAGATTTACCATCGGGGACTTCTGGAACACCAAATAACAACGATTCTTGGTGGATATATGTTATGCTCTATTTGACAACAAAGGCCCAGTGAGTGGGTACCATCAGAGATCAAGAGCTTTCCAGTCCAGATTAAATTGTCCATGCTTCCTCCATTAGCTTTGATGACTCACTATAGCAGGCTTCTGACTGCACATGTCAAGGACACTGCTAACCTCTAAACTTAATAAGCAAATCTCTGCCAGACTGATTGAGCTGAGACTAATGGTGGGAAGAGCACACATGAACTGCACTCATGGACAGGGTTAGAATCACCAGCGGGTTGTAATTTGAGTTAATCAATCACCACAGTACAAATCCGATTGAAAGAGTAGCTTCAAAACACATTGCAAGGTTCAAGCTTCTGTCATATTTGTGTCCTTTCTTCTCAATAAACCCTTATTAAGAAGGTTTATTCCTCAATTAAATGATCTGGCAATAGCTGCTTGCAACAAGGGCAAACAAGTGCAATAATCAGTATGTTTTTTATGTTATGAACATCTGTTAAGTGTGTGACCCACTCTGGCACGATGTGGCCAGTTCACCCTTTTTCCATGCATAAATAACCTCAGTCCTCGACTCACCTTTGATACATTTAGGACAGGTCAACCAGCCCTTATGTAATACATTCTGTGCATGCAAGCATCTGCCATATATCATAAATTGAATCTGTATCACATGCGCTGATTTGAGTCAGCCGTCCTGCATGCACAAATTAGGATGTTCACGCTGACATTTTAGAGCAGACAAAGAACCGGCTATCTTGATGATTTTTTTTTTTTTTTTTTAAGTGGTTGACACAGACAGTCCTGCTGCCATCATTGTTAAGCATGATGATAGAAAACATGTTTGGCAAATACACGTGTAGGCCCTGGCTGTCTGGTTGCGGGCAGTCGGCCGAAGCACATTACATAACCGGACGCACCAAGGAGTAGCCTACAGGGAAAGTCTACAGCGCTCAGTTTTCACATGTAGCTTCTTTAAGCACAATTCCCATCGAGACAGTGTAGATACGGACAGCCTGAAGTCAGCCTGGAGTGTAGCTTGACACACATCACCGCCTTCACCAACTTATCAAGAGTGAAACATTCCGTCGGGCAACTTCATTCTTGGCACCGGATCCCTCGAAATCACAGGGATGTGCAGTCCAGCTTACAGTAGTGATAACATGGTCTTATCTATATGGACAATTTAGGGTACATAGGCCTTTCTCTTGGAACAGATGTGTCAGATTTAGGCTACAGTTTCTCACTGAAAGAGAAAAATAAAGTGAAACGATGTCAGTGATGAGCCAAATGTCAATCAAATAGCTGATTGGTTAAGATAATAATAATAATAATAATAATAATAATAATAATAATAATAATAATAATAATAAAGTGTATATGAATGATCTGTCCATTTGCCTGCATGCAGAGCTATGTTCTGTCCTGCAGAACTGTTGTCAACCCTGCCGCAATCACAACAGCACAACACTGTAGTACAAATCAGCTGTTAGGGATTTTTTTTGTCGGCCCCCCCCCCGACTGCTGTATCATCTGACTACATTTCAGTTCAGCCGACCTACAACAAATGAACAATGTGCAGAGCAGTTCCCCAGCGGAGCCGCGGGAAAGCTTGAGAGAGACACTGTACTTACCATCGGATATCCATGTATGCCAGATATATCTAATAGGATAACTCTTAACACCGCAGTGGAGCTCTAGTTTAGTCCGGTCTCCAGTCCTCACATAGCCGCCGTGGCACGCTTTAGATGCGGGTCTGTTTGACAGCACGGAGCTTTGGGGAAGCAGAGAAAACTACAAAATTAGAAGGACAACCTTCGCTCTTTGCAGCCAGAGCTCAGCACTGTAGTTCCACCGCCTCTCTCTTTCTCTCTACCTCTCTCTCTCCTTCTCCCTCATGCTGCACACATGCGCGCGTACACTCACGCGATCTGCGTTTCCATTCGTGAGCACCGGTGTCCCCCTAGAGGTGGCACGGAAATATCACTGCCTACACGTGTGTGATTTACCCCTTTCCATCCATGTTGTCATTTTCTCTTTTCCGTTTTTTTTCAGCATCAACCTGCAGATTCACTCCGATCATAACACATCATGCAGTGCAGACCAAAAGCACACAAACGTAAGAGAACTGTATGAAACTCAGTTCTTTGTGAGTTTCTTTTTTTTCCCAGAGCACTGCCTAGTGGCGAGGATATGTAAAGTCAACTCAAAGGTCTCCCAAAGTAATTAAATAGAAACTACTGCATATTATCATTCAGGATTTTACCAGCAAAACCATGAAGGAAGGCTGAGTCAGGTTTGATGGCTGTGTAAGCAGCCAGTAAGTATAAAATCACATGATTAAGTTTACTCTGTAAACCAGTTGGGCAGCTCTGGTGTTGACACAGAATGTTGACTTTTCATTGTTTAAAACAACAACACGCCCTCACAGACCCCCCCCCCTCTGATTTAAAGATTAGGTTATTAATACATAGTGTAATAATTTTAAAAGATAATGATGAAATTTAGGCCCTGTGACAGACTGGCGACCTGTCCAGGGTGTACCCTGCCTCTTGCCTGATACTTGCTGGGATAGGCTCCAGCCCACCCGCGACCCTGCGTGGATTAAGCGGTACAGAAAATGGATGGATGATGAAATTTAATCTATATAGTAGCATAAAAGTTTCAAAGTGCTACATAGATTCAAATGAATTTGCAATATAAAAAAAATCAGAGTTGAGTATGTGGGTTGTGCCCATGAAAAACTTGCACTTGCACTTCTCTGCCAGTACCAGCTTATTCTGCTGTTGACTTATTTTGTGTCATTTGATGGACTGAGTGATTAAAATCTAAGGAAACAATCATTGGCAATTTAACAAATCGTCTCCACACCCTACAGTTCAACTGCAGTAGGCAGAATCTGGGTTTATTGCTCATAATAACGTTCCTCCACATGTTCAGTTTCCAGTGCACATGTTGCTGACATCAGTGCAAACGGGCCTGATGGTGAAGGGCAGTCATGGTAGCCTCTTGGCAGAACTATGAGATTGTACATTAGCTGTGTGTAGTCTGTTCTGCATTGTGTAGGTAGAGAGCCATTGATTAATCATCTAGCAAATCTTGACTGCAAATCTGTAGAAGACTGCCTACAGTTCATAAGCACTGACAGTGTGAGGAAACAATCTTTTTGGGACACCCACTTTTTGGCTAATGTTCCCCATTACATGGAACTTGGACTGATGTGGATTAATTGGCTTGAATTGATTCATTGATTGATGTCTGTAAAGTGCCTTGAGATGACTTTGTTGTGAATTGGCACTATACAAATAAATCTGAATTGAATTACAAATGCAAAATAAACAGGCTTTCCAACAGTATAAGATTAATTGCCAAGAAGCATTGTTACAAAAAATAATCACCCGAAGACAAACTAATTGATCCCACAAAGGTAGAAAACACCACAGGTGAAAAAACTGTAGAACAAAAAAATTAGGATTAACTTGAACACCTGTAAAAACTACATTACTACCAGCATAAGAAAACTGCAATAGCAAGTTCAAAGTGCACAAGGTAAAACAGTCACAAATAAAGAGAAAATGATCTTGCAAAGGCAAAAATGGTACATTATAGGATTAACTTGAATTTCTCTTGATAAATGACAGCTACTCAATATCACTAATACGTCTAGTTTAGTGAGACAGAATGATATTTACAAAACAACCAATTTGAAGTTATACTGTATGATATTGTAATAAAAAACGTCCATGTTGCAGAGCCACAGCAACAAAACATTTAAGTTTATTGGTATGATGTAAGTATGACTAAACTATATGTCCACACCTTTTTACAGATCTGTAGGACAAATTTCTTCCTTCACAGATCATTTTAGATAAAAAATTTAGCTGCTTTATGGGCTTTGTTGCTCATAAAGCATTCCTCAAAGTAGTATCACCAAGTAAGGAAGGGATTTCAAGCTCCGGTGCAAAGCGTGCTAGGTGGCACTTGAAGGCAGGGGCCTGGGCATGGCAATTCCCACCACCATGGCTATTGGGACATGGAACTACTGTGTTGGAGTTCTCCCTAATGAGTAAGACGCTTTCTTCAAGGCCAATTTTTGGTTGGTTTTAAAGAAGTTCCGGCAAACTATTTGAGGGCTCGAGAAGGGAAAGCAGAATCCCTCCTCGGTAGTTCTTGGCCTTGGTGGTGAACTGCTAACCTGCACTGGGAACATCATTGACTGGATTTCCTTAATTAAGGTCTTATTTTTGATTTTAGATTACCTCTGCAAAGTCGGCATGTAAGTAAGTCACCACCTTTAAGTCTAAAGCCATAGATCTCTGCTGCAAAAGGGTGGAGTGCACCCTACAGCCTCATTCCCAACCAGTTTGGGAACTCAAGGGGCATTGCAAGGCAAAGCTTGAGTTACTGGCCTTTCTACATTCCAACCCGCACCTGAGCCCAAAAGATGTGGGTAGTGACCGAAAGAGTGATATCGTAAATACAAGATTCTTTTGGAAACTCGTTTCAGCTCAGCCTGAAAGATTGGGTGAGGAAGTCACACATCAGGGAGCTTGGCATGGAGCTGCTGGTCCTCATGTTGAAACGAGTCAGCTGAGGTGGTTCTGGCATCTGATTAGGATGCCTCCTGGTCACCTCCCCTTTGAAGTTTTCCAGTTATGTCCCACTGGGAGGAGACCCATGGAGCAGATCCAGGACAAGGATAAAATTTCTCTTTTGGCATGGGAACTCCTTGGGATCCTGTTGGGGGATCTGGAGCATGTTGCTGGAGAAGGGGTGGGTTCTCCGTCCAGAACCTGTTTCTTCCTCGAATCTCGAAGGTGGATATATGAATGAATGGATGTTGTATTGAATTAAAGCAGGGTTTCATAGCCTCGTATCAGTTTTCTGTCTCTGAAACTACCTGGGTACAGTGCAGCAGTGTGTGTTTGAGATCATGGTTCTGATCCAACTGGAGTAGAAACAATCACAATTAAGAAAGTCTGTAGGTGCTTTTATAACATTGTTATTCATTTTTATTTTTAAATTGCTTGTATGAATCCTTTTTAATATAATTATCTCGTATGGGGTCAACAGTTTAAAATCTAACACCCCACATGCCACAGTAAAATAATACAATCAAGCAATATGGCACAATTTTGAACCAGCTAACATTTCTAACAGGACATCACACCTTTAGTCATACAGTGAGTGAGCAAAATCCATGACAAGCATTCATTGCAAGTTCAAATAGTTATATTTATTACATAAAATTTCAACTTTGTGATTATTCATTTATGGAGTGTTTCAGCCTTAGGCCTGCCAGCCTGTCTGGGCTCATGTAAAGTTAAATGTGCCATTGCTCCTCTGGGATTGGTTGCTCCTCCAGCTTCAACTCCACTTCAGCTCCAGCTTCCTCATGGCTTTGCTCCACCCTCCCGTTTCATCGCTCCTCCAGGATTGGCCACATCAAGATCCATTTCCTCATCATCACTTTGTTTCACCCCCCTGTCAACACTTACAGAAGATTGGCAGCCCTCTGCTCCCGCACCTCTCCAATTGGCCAATCCTGATGACTCACCACCATTTAAGCACCTGTTTCACCATCAGTCTGGGCAGCTGTGTGAGATTGGTGCACATTTCGCCACATTTGACTTGGTCTGGGCTACCTTTGGTGCTTGGAGTGTGTGTTTGCCATTCGGCTACAGAACTTTGGCCTTTGTGTGTCTTTGGTTAAATTAAGTGGTTTTTCTCCTGTCATGGGAGGATTTGAGTTGTTTTCTTTTTGTTAGCCATTTATTCAGAGACTATTTGTTGTACAGTATATATTTATTGGGGTTTGTTGTATAGTATTTTTCACATTGTAAATAAATCACTGTTACCTTTTTTTATATCTTTTGTCTATGATTGTTTGTGTTGTCTCATTTTTGCAGCCTTCTGATTTGAGTTTCAACAATAACCTTTTTCCACTGGCTAATAAAAAAATTTAAAAAACGAATAATAAACCAATTAAATAGTATCCTCAAATGAATGTGGACCATTCAAGCCCATGCCTTGGAATAGCAAGAAAACTTAATTATAGCTCAGTTTGCTCCAAACTGATCTCTTCCGATGTGTCCAAGCCAGATACCTGCATCTCTTTCAGAATGGTAGCTCATTAAAGGAGACATATTATGCACTTTATTCCCAATCTTAAACAATTCTCTGATATATCATTTAAATCTTGGCAC
>JAOXYM010000014.1:14640210-14673843 GCA_028567055.1 Leptatherina wallacei
GACGTGAGACTTGAACATGATTAAAACTAGACATGAAACATGGCACAAGACTAACACAGATGACGAGACATAACAGTTACCAGCAGTGGCCCAACTTCATTATGATTATCTTCAGCCTTGCAAAATTCAGGTTCCAGATTGCTCTGAATTATCATATGATCTTTTCTTTAAGGTTTAAGTGGCACTTGAATATCAACTTGGTTTACCTTTTTTCTGACCAGCATCACCACTTAAAGCATAATGATCCTAGAACATTATTTATTTATCGAGGAATATTCTAAAGCAGATATGAAAAACTAAACTACTTTTCTGTCTTTGAAAACATATTTGGGTATCTGAAACTCTTACACAACCCTGTGACTTTGGGTTTACAAAGGTCTGAAATGATGCAAATCAGGGAGGCATTTAGATTCTGAGACTGGTATTTCCTTGCAGACTCAGCAGAATTATCCAGCCTTCCTATCTTTATCTCCACTCATATATTCAAGTTATGCTTCATTCTGTGTAGTGTAATTGCTGTTGAGTCTCCAAAAGCTTAAACAAAACACAGAGGAACGGGCTGACTGTCATGCTCAGGCTTTATTAAGCTTATAAAATGTAATTTTGACTGTCTCCCCTTTCTGGCCAGCTGTTACAAAACGTCAGCATTTTTTTCTCTGGTGGGGTGTTTTTCCAACTTGAGATAATTCAATGTATGCCATGCAACAATATTATGCCTAAAACAAGGGCCAGTACCAACCCTCAGTTGCTGAACTGCAGCAAGGGGAATCAGTATGGTGTGTGGCTGTATGACTTTGATTTGCAGTTGGAGTCAAGTTCCTCATTTTACCCCCTAATTGAAAAGAGATATAAAGACATAATTGAAAAGGGAACTGTGGTACTAGTCCTGGGCTATTTTCACCAAAGCATGAAGACTTGTGAGAACTTTGAAAAAACAAAACCAAAAACATACACCTGTTTTGTTGGAGAGAAAAATAAAAGGATCTGTCTTTGGTGCAGAGAGAGGATAAATGATGTTGGCTGACGAGACACAACTCTCTGTCTGTCTGGTCTTGTTTTCCATAGAGGCACTGAGTTCACATTCGGATGGGCAATCTCGCATCAGGGAATGTAGCTGAGCCAGTCTCAAATCTGCTTTGCTCCTTCTTCAGGGAATTCATCGAAACTCAGTGAACTTTGACAATCCTCTGCTATCTGTTCCCCACTGCCAGCCCCATTTTGTGATGGGAGGAGTGTGAGGAAAGGAGAAGAGAGCTATATTTAGAACAAACAGCAAAGAAATAACAAAAAAAGAGAGAAATACTTCTGTTAATCTCCATTTCTGTTGTTCCAGTGGTTTTACTGCGTTCTTCCTTCCAGGTGATTATTTTTAGCTCTCTTTGGACTTTTTCTCCATTTCCTCTCATTTTAATCATCTTGGCTCTCCTGTCTTAATTATGAATAGAGCATGGAGAATTAACAATGGTGAAGCAGACATGAGGATAAAAGTAAAAAATAAAAACAAACTTGTCTTAAGTTCCTTTTTGTGTTGCTTGAGCCTTTTTGTTTCTCTTGTCTGTATATCTTCCATCTCTGCCTCCCTCTGCAGCTGTTTGCCATTTTTTGAACACTGCTTCATGCACAGCACTAATGATGAAAATATAGCCACCATCGTCTCTGTACCAGAGGCATCTGAGAGTTGTTGCAATAATAATGTTTGTGTCTGTGTGTGGTTGTGTGTGTGTATCCTTCTCTTTAATTTAAAAAAGCCACACAGAAATATAGCCCTGAGACATTTTCTGCTAAAAGCCTTGGCGAAGTGAACTTAATTCCTGAGCAGCCAAAGTTGAATGAGGGTGAGAGTGCATGCATGCTGCCAGCATTAATGGACCCCAAAGTAGGGTCCTAAGTGCCTGGGGCGACCTGGTGAGTGAGCATGCAGCCCTAGCTTGCCAGGAACAATGAGGCTGTTTGCAACAACAGAGACCTCTCTGCTGCCTTATTAAGACATCTGATGGACTCTACATGGCTGCTTGCTGACTCACCTCTGCATTTCTGTTCAGTAGGCTCATGCATCACCTTGCTGTCAGAAGGATGGTGCAGGGCAGGCAGATAGGCGGAGGGGCACAGCCCTGCCCTCCTTTGGTCATACCCTGTCCCTATTTACTTCTTTTTATTCATGTACACCTCTCTGTCATCCAGCACTTTATGCCCTTGTAAATGTTTCATGCATTGCTCAGCAAAAGGGAAGCATGAATACAAAGTATGTAGTGGAATGGCAACTGCAGACTATTTCTCAGAATTAACACATTAACAGTCTCAAGTCAGAATGCGTTAGAGCTACTTTGGTCCACAGTGCAAAAAAGTGGAATTCTAGCAATAAATGCTCAAAAATTGTACAATAACTTCATTTTCTCTATTAGATTTCATTTGCTTCAACTAAAATGGTCATATCAGTCATTTATACCCCTTGAATACAATTCATTATTCTGTTCTGTAAAGTACCATCCCAACAAAAAGGATGATGAAAACAAACCTCATATAGAACTTTCCACATTGGAGAACACCTCATAGTCAAGTCTATTGTCCAACAAGCCACAAAATCAGCATGAGGAAGAAAGAGAGGTGGATAAATTGAACACACTGCGCTTTCAGAGATGTAAGATCAAGACCTACACTTGTTCCATCAGTAGCAACGCTTTTCATTTCCTTGTCTGGTAGCCAACAACATTCCTTGAGTTGAATTAGAAAACAATCACTGTTTCAGTTAAAGTGTATTACAATGCAACTGTTGCCATCATGGTTGCCATTTCACATGTGTCTATGACGGTCACATGTAAACACAACACTTTACGAAAAAACTTTATTATTTGTTGCCTCAAGGCTGTAGAATCAACTGGTTAAGGTTAGAAATCAAAATGACTTGGTTGGGAATGAAACTAGTTATTTCACTGATACACCTGTCACCATCATGTATGCCATTTTTACCTTTCGAATCGAGTTGCTCTAAACGGTGCAGGGAGTCTTCCCAAGAGTTAAAGTTCCAGTATTACTTATTACATGATAAGGTTGGTGTTCTGTATCTCGCAAAATCCATCACTATCACAATGTTGAGGATCAACATCTTTCTAGTCAATGTACACAATGGTTGACACATTGATTTGATAGTGGGGTTTTTTTGCCTCAAATATTTTTAAGGGGGTAGGATGGTTAGTTGGAGACTCTCATTGTGGAAAACCATGAAATCCCATGAAATATTTTTCATTGTCCTTTCACTTTTCCAATTAGTCCCCACAGTTCCTCACATTTCTACTTTGGTTACAGATTGAAGTTATAAATACATGGATGTACTTAAGATTAATATGATCTGACTTACACATTTTACCTTTCATGGGTTGCAGGATACTGCACTGGCATAATATTTCAGGGATATCTTGCCTTTTCACAATTTCCATCAATAGATTGTGACACCATTTACTATGTTTTGAAGATGTGGGTAAATTTATCACATTTTCTGTTCAGACTGTTTTTCTCCATTTCACTGGTTGGCCACTGTTATAACTGCATAGTGTGGTTTACATGCTCACCTTATGTTCTCTCTTTCTTTTTTTTTTAAAGTTTTTGGGTTTCCAGGGAAAAATTATACTCACTGTGACTGTAAATACAGCACCAGCCGTTACAGGATTATCCATTACAGGATCTCTTAAAGCAGAAACTGACATGAGCGAAATGTGTTTAAAAAATCTAAAAGGCTAATGTGAGATCTGTGGCATGGTAGAGCAACTCGGGAGAGAATAGAGAAGAGGAGGAGGATATCAGCAGAGGAAAGCTCCTTTTCTTAAAGAAGGACGGCTACAAGCAAAAGAAATCCTCCATACACCACCAGTATATGGGCTTGTACACAACAGTGCTGCAGTCAGGGCATCAATTTTGTATAGGAAATGACTGTTGAGGCAGCGCAGCAATGGCTGTGAAGCACTTAGGCTGAGCGTGCCTCCCTCTCCCTCCCCACTGTAACCACGGGCTGATGGGAGGAGGGTTCCGCTGTTTGTGTGCCATGGGGGGAAGAGAGCGCTGGCAGCAGAATCATGTCTGCCTCCGACTCGAGCGCTACAGGACTCATCTGTAACAAGGTACGCTGTTAATGCTGCCTCTTTTTTTTCATCACTCTGCATGCAAACTCAGCCTCTTCATCCATGTGGCCCCTATCTGTCTGTTCTTGAGACATCTTCTTCCTGCCCCCGCTCCCCATCGTTGTTTCGGCAGAAGTCTATTCTGGTTCACTCACTTTGGCAGCATCTCCTCACTTGTCCTCCCTTTCCTTTCTCCTATTTTCTCCTCCTCTTCTTTGGACATAGTGTGCTGTACACATGTTATTCGTTTATTTATTTCAACTTTGTCCAGGTTATATTACAGCTCTGAATTAAGCGAGTGGCTCATGGCCCATCTGTTGAATATAATGAATTCTGACCATTAATTGCTTTAAAAAGCTTATCTTTGGTTTTGGCATAAACTCTGAAATAGCATCTCTGCCCTAGGGACAGATGTGTTGAATGTCCCCAAATGTCCTGTTGAGGACATCCAGGCTGAAAGAGACCCCAACAATAACAAAAAATGCTGACATAATTTCTGGCTATTTCTGTTTCCACCTGTGCTACTTGCAGATCTTTTATATCTTTAGCAGGTTCTTTCATTTTTGGCAACTCATTTTGGTCTCTGTGATAACTTCACATCATCTTTGGCTTTTTTTTGGTCATATTTGTCATATATTTGTTTTTTTGTCTGTTAAATTTTTTCAGCAGATTTTGTGTTTTATTTGAATAATTTGGTGTCTTATTTAGGTTATTTTGTGACTTATTTGGGGTTTTTGAATCATGTTTGTTATTTTTTTCACTCAATACTCATTCTATTGATTTACTTAATTATTTCCGTTCTTGGAAGTTTGGTCTCATAATGCTCAGTTTCATCTAATCTGTTTCGTTTTTCTCAACTTGGCCACTTAATGTTTCACATAGATAACGTGAACCTTTGTGAGTATTTTTTATTTTCAATATTTAACTTGTGTTTTGCAGTAATTTGGGTCATTATATCACCTGTGATGGTCCTTTTGCACCCTTTATGGTTGTTTTGTCTTCTTCTGGTCATTTTATGTCCCTTTATATTCCTCATGGAAATTCTCTTTTGGGGATATATGTCATATTTCTGATCAGGAACACTTGATTCCCAGATCCCTTGAGATCTGTGTGCTATGTCCGTCTAAGCTTTTCTCTATGAAGCCATTCATTCCTTTTAATATTGCAGACAAACCCACACTTTTTTTATGATGTCACTAAATGTGCAGGTCCATTTTAACATTCTAAAAAATCTGACTGTAATTTGAAATGAAAATAGGCAGACTTAATAAATGTGTATAATTACATGTAAACACTTAACATGTTCAACCTCACACTCTTACTAGAAATTGAATAGTCTAACTTGAACATTAAGGTTTATTATAACCCACTGAATCAGGTGAAAATGTCACCGAGTTTTGATGGTCACCTTGTTTGTGAAGAGGATGGGCTTCCCTCTGCTGGTGACAATTTGCAACTGCTGTGTGTCGTCATCTCATGTTTCAGTCTCTAATGGGACTTCCAGCATGTGAGAGATTTCTCATTACCATGTCATTTCTTGTTTTTTCTCACTGAGGAGACATCTGCATTGTGAGTGTGTATCTGTTGTTTTAAAAGTTGAGACAGTCAGAAAACGCAGTGAGCAGTGAGTTTGCCAGACACATTAATGCTGTTCCAACACCCAAGCCCTTGTTTCTGTAATTACATTAGATTCTTCTATTGATCCCAGTATTGTATGGTGTGTGGAGCTGTTTATTTTTAGAGCGAGCCTGAACTGAGCGCTCCGTGGTGAAATATATGACTGAATCTGACAATGTGACTGTTTTTCCCTCATTAGATTTTTGTTGTTTCATGTGGATACTGATGATTTTAATTGCTGCACTGCAGGAAATAGGATTGCCTTACAGATATTTGATAGGCATGTGCTGTTATGAGACATTTAATACATTTCAACTTTTTTCAAATCATTCTTGCTCATGAAGAAAAATACAAAACAGGCAAACTCAAGTACAGGCAGAGTCTGATATTTCTGACTGTGTTTAGCTTTAAACAACGTAGCAGGAAAGTGTCAGACTTGTCATTCAGGTACATTCTATAGTAAGCAGCAGTGTGTGAATGTATAAAACGCTTGTCATACAGCTGAAAGGTACTGAAGCAGTAGGAGAGCAAGATCACTTAAGATAGACGTAAAGAGCCACAAAGATCACATTAGTTTACTTGAGATTCCTGCACAATTTAACGGTTTAGATTAGGATGCAGTGTCAGTAATCGCGATGGAACACATTACTGCAATTGACAATGTACTCCACATTAAAACTTGAACCATTTATCATCTGACACTGCAGTACTTGTCTGCTGTTATATTGTGAGCATTGGAGGTTAATTTAAGACTCTTCTTTGTGTTATTATTCCTGCAAGTTGATTATTTTTGTTGTGGACACTTACCAGAAATCCATGCAGCGTGAAGTAGAGAGGTGTGATGTTTTCACAAGCAACTTTAGGACACGGACAGTGACCAACACAAACAGATTGTTGCTGCACATAGTCCTTCATCAAGTGGAAACAATAAAAAGTTTGTGGTAAAAGAATGCAGTGAGTATAGGTGACGACAATATATAGATAAAGTCTGCTAATGAGACTCCTCCATAACCATCTGTAGAAAATTCTGTGCTTTAATTAGGTTTTGTTTTCTCTGCTAGCAGACTCTGTACCACCTCTACCAGGCTTTGATATTCAAATGATGCTCACAAACTCTGTTATGGATTCAGCTGAAACTGTTTTCTGAGGACACAGGAATAACAAAGACAGGATGGAGCTAGTGGGAGGGAGGAGACAGATGGAATAAAAAAGGGGGGTGGGGGTGTTAAAAGAAGCACACCGTTTTTATGGGGCTATATTTGGCTTTATGTGGTTGCTCCTGTCTGGTATTCGAGGAGTCCTCCAGCTTCTCACCCAGCTGAGTGTGCAGCCATCAGAGAAGAAATTGAGTGGGAGAACAGTGTGGAATCTGTGGGAGATGAGTTATGTGAGTTTTATTAGGTGAATATAGTCAAAGGTATGTGTGACTTCTCAGAATGAGCTTTTGCTGTCCATTGTCTATTTTTGGATCAATCCAGAGTTATCCAATACAATCAGAAATTTTAAAACAAAAACATGAAGCTAGATATTTTACACTGTTTCCTATTCTCAGTGTGCTCATTTTTATGTTTGGTTACTGACTGGACTTCTGACTTCTGTCTGCCTGGGTGAATAGACAAACTACAAGGTTGTGCTGGTTGTTGATATCGCAGTACCCGGCACATGCACTTTTGCTTTGGAAAGCTGGGACAAAATAATGCTATCTATCTGGTTTCTTAATCCATTATTTAAACTTCAAATTGGCTTGGATCAACACAGGTTGTGGTTTGAGAATCATGTCACAACACAAACCTTTTCTTGACGTTCACAGTGTAAATATCTACGATCAAAGAACTTATTACCGAACAACAAGCATCCAAACAAAGCAAAACAAAAAGAGGGTCTTATTTTTCATGTAAGAATGTACAATGGATGGCAAAGCTTCATTTGAGCAGGCACACATACCAAACAGAAAGACAGAGGACAGACTGGTGCAACAGGAAAGATATGAGTGATACAAAAGTAGATGTAAATAATCTGTTTGAAGCATTAGTTCTGCTACCTGACATTAGTTATCAGTTATAGCTCATTCTGAACAGCTGTAACTAGGTGCTGTAGTGTGGTGGATTTATCTCCTCTCTTTCTGAGCTGTGAGTTATTTGTCCTCTCCTCCCTTCCTCTCTTGTTTCTGTTAGGGTTCAGCCGATTCCTACACTAGTCGACCCTCTGATTCCGACCTGTCCCTGGAGGAGGACCAGGAGGCGTCTCGGCGTGAAGCCGAGCGCCAGGCTCAGCTGCAGCTGGAGAGAGCCAAGGTGAGAACATCATAGTCAAAGGTTAATGCCTGTCTTTGATTTCTCCTTTAGTCTCTGAGGGAGGGTGATATATAAAGCCTGCCTTCCGATGAACCAATCAAATTTCTCGTAGGGTTGAAGGTCTGTGGATGCATAATTATGAGGTAAATTCCCACATGTCTCATTTATATTTCTCACTTTCTTAATTTTCCAACAGTCTAAACCAGTAGCTTTTGCAGTGAAGACCAATGTGAGTTACTGTGGGGCCCTCGATGAGGATTGTCCAGTGCAAGGAGCTGCCATTAACTTTGAAACCAAAGACTTTCTGCACATAAAAGAGGTGAGATCCACCGAAGTTCTTCGTTAAGATTTTCACAAACAAGCAAAGACATGTTATTTAACTATTAATAACTGTAAGCATCAAATGAAGCTTTTTGAAGCTTTAGTGGTTGTGTTTCACTTGCAGAAATATAACAATGACTGGTGGATTGGTCGGCTGGTGAAGGAAGGGGCAGACATCACTTTCATCCCAAGCCCGGTAAAACTGGAGGCCATGAGGATAAAACAAGAGCAGAAAGCAGCAGCGAGGTCAGAGATGAAGGATGCCTTTGTTATTACTCCTCTACTTATCTCCGTATTTCTGTCTTTCTTTGCTCCAATTCCACCAGCTTTCTCTAGCAAACTTTGAAAACTTCTCTTAGATATAAGTAGTTATCGCTCATGTGTTGGTTTGTTTTGGAAGTCATTCTCTGTAAATTGCCTCCTGAGGGGATTCACGCATAATGAAGCTTTGCATTACATTGCTCCACAGGAAAGGAGGGAACGCGTCATCCGGAGGCTGGAGGTCCACCCCTCCATCTGCAGGTAAGTGGTGCTGAAGCCCTGCTGCTTCGTCTGTCTGCTGGGACTGCATGATCTCACAGGGTGAGATTTGCATGTAATATAGGGACTGTAATTGAGTTTAAGTGCTCCACTAAGAGGTATTCTATGTTTGGAAACATACTATTAATTTGATATTTACCTGAAAAGAAGGCTCTTATTTTAACCAAATTTTAAATGAACATTTCCTCCTCCCAGCAAGGTTTTTTTTTTTACCTTAATAGGTTTTTTTTTTTGGTTATTGTTGTTTGTTTTTTTTAATTTGTTTTTTTTATTAGAATTAGTAATTTATTGTTTTACAGCCTTCTTATCAGTCCTGTTTAATGCTCATTTTGTTTGTTCTAAAAGCCAAACAGAAGCAGAAACAGGTATGTTATTGTTTCCCTTTGTTCCTCTCTATTCCCACAACTTATATGACTACACCAAAGTATAGTGCCATGCTAAATGTACTGCAGCACTTTTGCATTTTGTTAGTGACCACTTGTATTTTTTCTGAATTAGATTATAGTGCGTGTCATTGCATTCACTCGGACATTTCTCTGATTGTGGTTTTGTGCAGACTGAACATGTTCCACCATATGACGTGGTTCCCTCCATGCGACCGGTGGTGCTTGTGGGCCCTTCACTGAAAGGCTATGAAGTGAGTAATCAGTACTGTTCTGCATTTAGTAATGTGTGTTTCTGCTTATTCATGTTTTGCATTAAACACAGTCTGGATGCAGTCAGATGTGGAGCATATGAGAAAATAATTTGTTTGATCTGGTGGTCCATTACTGGTGCAGTTCAAAATGTCACCTTTGAAACAATCTGAATTTTTTAACCATACAGTGATGCATTGATTATCTTATTTAATCTATAAGTAGCATTTTTAGGCATTGCCTGGATATAGTCACTACAAATACAATAATACAAAGTTGTTTTGATCACTGTTATCCTATAATGAAACAATTCTATCATAATATAAGTGGACACTTCCAGGATGACAATGCTGTCATTTGTAAACTACAAAGGCAAGGCAAGTTTATTTGTATAGCACATTTTCAGGTTCAAGACAATTCAAAGTGCTTTACATGAAACATTAAAAGCATTACAGATAAAAAGCAAGAAGTACAATAAAATCATTTTAATACACAAAAACAAATCATTAAAAAGATTGAAAGCAAGATAAGTTAAAAAATACCTTATTATAAATATATATACCTTATAAATTACTTTAGTTTGCCAGTCATCTGAAGCCGCATAGTTCACTGGATGGCTTTGCTGGTCTCACCATCCAAATGGTCTGGACCACCATTTGGGTCCATACTGAAATATCTCATCAGCTATACACTTGACTTTTTTTCTATTGCGCTACCACAAGAATCAAATTAAAATTTTGAGAGGTGTCCATAGACTATCCCTCTGGATGAGTCATGCCATCTTTAATTAAACTAACTTGTCATCTTGTGCAACCATCTACTCAAAATCTGAATTTGTTTAAAACACTTTGACAATGATAAAAGGGATTGAAATCAAAAAATATTTGCCTCAGCCTCAGATACAATTTGTGTTTTATTGGTAAACTGGCATTGTGGCTGAAGAGAAGAAGTAGGTCATCAATCCATGTAGTGTGCTTGGGCAAGGAAATTATTTGTAGCTGATGTGCTACTGTATGAATAGAACATAAGCACTGTATGAGTGCATGTAAATGGTTAAATAAGGCTTGTACTATAAACAGCTTTGAATGGTCAATATGACAAAAAATTACAGACTGCATTATTTCAATTATTATCATTTCAATCTCCCTGTCCCTCTGTTCCAAACACAGTAAGCTGTTTTTTCCATCTCATAATGCTCTACTATTCTAAAATGAGATTGTATTATTATTCAAAGTCTTTCATACACTTAAATTTGAATAACTGGAACTCTCATGATCAGTAAATCAATCAGTAATGCAACAGTAGCTACTGTAGCCATAAATTGGAGACATTTTTTACTGCTTTTTGGTTTAGTGCAGTCCTTTGTATTTCCTTCTGTGGACTATTTTTATCTTGTTTCAGTTTAATCTGGACTGTACTTTCTGATCCAGTAGGACTTCTGTGGTTTGCCTCCGTTAACACTTATACTAAGCATTGTAGTTGCATTCCTCTGAAACTGTTGCACAGACAACACCATCTTAGATCCATTTGAGTGAAACAGAAAAGCATGTATGTCAGTTCATATCAGCTAATGTGTGTGATGTTCTCCTATACTTGTACACACACATGCATCATTGATGAGCTATGTGAAAGCACACTGCAGTCACTGCAGAATATGTCAACTCTGAATGAGTCTGTGGTTCAATATGCTGAAATGTGAAGCATGTAATTGCACAGCGTGTGTTCGTGCTGCAGCTTTTCTCTCTGCTCTGCTATGACTGCACAGGCAGTTTGCCAAGCTGTTTGTTTTGTGTGTGTGAAATATTTATGTATCACTCTGGTAATATGCGTTGGGGATGCTCCAGCGGTGAACACCAGCTTGCCTCCTTCTCTCTATCCTATCATCCTCTTTTTCTCTTCTTTGTTTCTGTTGTACATATTATATACATCCTCTCCCTGATGCTCCTCAACAATGCCTGTTTCTTTCTCTGCAACTGCTCTTGCAGTTACAACATCTCTATATTACACTGTCGGAAGAGCAGCAGTGCTGTGGGCTTCATTCTCTATTCAGACGCCATTCATTTTTTACGAATGTTTGAAAATAGAAAGTACAAGCACACATTATCTCTGCCCATGTTTCCCTTAAATGAGATATTATGCCCTTTTTTCACAGGGTTACAATTTGAATTGGTAAAAGTAACAAAGACAGACAGTACAGGCAAATCATTACAAGAGGGATGGTGTGACCCACAGCTCCAGTCCACCCCTTTCTCTCTCAGGTTCTGCCTCTTTTTGAGATATGTTGTGCTTAATGACCCTTGGAGCATGAGAGAAAACATACAGTTAATGGCTTGAGAGCTCACATCACATATCAAGATGATGTAAAATACTTGACAACTTTTATATTCTCAAATACTTACATTTTCTTCTTTTATTGTTTCTTTCATTGTTTGACCATGAACAGATGGTAGGCTACTGTGTCCGCTTTTAGCCATAATCTTCTTGTTGCAAGTCATGTGTTGAACTCGCCTAATTTATTAAAATATGTACTTTCCCTGACAAACCTCTGCTCGTTGCTTCCATAAACTTGTGTCACTGTGTTGTAACATTTTGGTGCCACTTGGGGGCAAGTGTCAGAAATATGTGAAACAATCTGATCTGTGGACTGCTTTTAATTATGTTAACAGTGCTGTTGGTGTGATGTCTGGCAAAGGAAAATTAATATAAAGTGGACAAAAATCTACTTTGTGATGGAGTGAAACTGAGTGTTATATAAGGAAAATGGCTCAGTGTTATCTGTGGTTCTTTGCTGTTTATTATGTTTGGCAATTTGTCCTCTTTGAAGTGAAACTGGTTGTTTTTGACCCAAGTTGGTCCCTCCTGGCTTGATCTAACTTTCAGCAAGTCAATATTTCACCAACGTAGCTGTTTGAATGTTGTTAGATGATTCATAATTGTTGTTCTAAAATGGAAAAATGGCCATTTATAGCACAGCACAGACAGGCACCTCTATTAAAATGCAGTTTACACCATTGAGAAACCACATTGTATTCACTTGGTCACATATCGGCTCATTAGAACCTCTGGACTTTCTTGTTGTTTCATTCCTTTTTTATTTGTTGAACTTTTTAGCTGCTAACATTAAGAACTGTTGCTTGCATGGTTGATGTTTCACCGATGTTTGTTGCTATAATGGTAGTTACATTGTTGTACTACCAGTGCTTTCAGTGGCAATTGGAAACTACCATTTTCATCTACCAACTAGTAAAACATGACATTATGTCAGAAGTCAGAGTTCCTTCTTAGGATATATAGTATTAAGAATCAGGAAGCACATCATAAAGTAAATAAAGGTCTTTTTATATTAAGTATATCTTATATTGAGTGAAATGCATTGATTAGATTGGATGATTAAAGCAAGAGCAAAAGGGTTTCAAATGTCCACTTTCAAGGAACAGTGAGTGCAGCCTCATCTGAACTTGAAAGTAGAGTGGCATGACTTTACCCCTCAAATCTCCACAACTCACGTCAAAGTCACATTTTCAGACATAGGGGGCTATAGAACAAAATGCCAGAGTTGGATTTTTTTCTGGGTTTTTCACTCCACACGTGTTTGAAGAAATAAACTCTGGTTAGAATGTACCCCATCCTGCTTTTTCTGTCAGTTTTTCTGTTTTTGCTGAAAAGCTTTTTTATACATTTGGTTTTGTTTTATTTGTCTTGGATGCTACATTGCTAGGATATATTTGTCATGTAGCATTTTAGGTCATGTCTTCTAAACTGCCTGAGCTGCTGCAAAAGGATTTCTATTGATAAGATATGGTGTCATTTTAGGAAGACGGCTGCTCTGACTCTGATTAGTGGCGCTATGGCTTGTTTTATATGCTGGCCAAAGTGAATCCAATTATTCAGAGGCAGCATTTTGAGACCGCTTCTCCCATAAACACCTGCCCGTTCTCTAAGATCAGTTGCTTAGCAGCTTTTGAGTGTCCTAAGAGCACAATGGAAGCCCAGAGGGGATCGTTCCTTTGCTGTTGCTGCACCTAAATTGTGGAACAACTTGGCCTTGCACATCAGACAGGCTTCCTCATTGCTGGTTCTTAATTCTCCTCTTAAAACCCACCTTTTTTTCTTTGGCCTGTGACACTTGGTGAGATATTGACTGATTAATCTGATTTTATGTATTTTAATTAGTTTTCCTTCATTGAATTTTTATTATTTTTAATTGCCGTGTATTTGTGTTTCTGGACAGCATTTTGGTTGACTGTGGGTTTTTTTAAGTGCTTTACATGAAATGTGCTACACAAATAAACCTGCCTTGTAAACAAATGAAGGTGGATTTGATTGGATGTGATCTGATTTCTCCTTTTTTTCTGTATCTTATTCAAGTTTTTTTTTTAACATCAGTTCTCCATAACCTCCTGATTCTTCTTCATGTGGAGCTGTAATTCAGATATAAATATAGATAGAAATAGTTGATGCCTGTTAATTCAAAACTATAAACTTTTGTGTCATTGATGGCAGTTTTTTTTTAATTTTATTGCTACTTTGACTCCTCAAGTCTTTCTAAAGTATTTGTTTTTTATTGATCATAAAAAGAAATAGTCCTATAATAATTGTAACAATAACTCAGCCACTGTCAAATATAACCTGAAATATGTCCTATGTACATATGGATGTTAAATTCATAACATTAGTCTTTTCTAATGTCACTTTCTATGTCTCTTAGGTAACTGACATGATGCAGAAAGCCTTGTTTGACTTCCTAAAGCACAGATTTGATGGCAGGTGGGTATGACTGTCTGATGTAGTTCAGTGATACTGTGTCTGAGCTGTTTGTGGGATTCTGCCTATCACATTTCATGGTCAATAGGAAGCAAGATGAAGAGGATTTATTTTTAGCTGTGAGAGAGTACAAGTTCATGCCATCCTTTGAAATGGAACAGTTGTGGATATGAAGTGATAAGACGCTTCTTCCTTAGGATCTCTATAACACGGGTGACTGCTGATCTGTCACTGGCAAAGCGTTCAGTGCTAAACAAGAAGGCCATAATGGAGAGATCCAACACTCGCTCCAGTCTGGGTGAGAGTGATGAGGAAGTTGACTTTGATCTTTTTTAGCTAAAAAAAGATGAATACATGCTAAAAATAGATGTGTCTCTGTCTTTAATGTTTGCTTAAGTAAACTTAAGTAAGTGATGCTGTTCAAAGTGATTCATCCAAAGACTCCCTGTCTTTGTTTGGTTTCCTCTCAGCTGAAGTCCAAAGTGAGATAGAGAGGATCTTTGAGCTGGCCAAGTCTCTTCAGCTAGTTGTCCTGGACGCAGACACCATCAACCACCCGGCACAGCTCCTAAAAACTTCACTGGCTCCCATTATCGTCTACGTCAAAGTGTCCTCACCCAAAGTAAAGTGACACCTGCATAAAGTTCACAAAGAAACCCAATCAAGACATGAGTTTTGCCCCAGTTACAGTTTTTTAGTGTAAAGCTGGAGAAGAGGAATAATCACTTTATTTATTGACAGAAAGAACAAGGGCAACTGCTCAGATTAGTGATTCTTGATTTTATTGTTATTCAATTGAAAACACCAAATATTTGCTGGCTCTCCAGTCTGACATATTAAACTGGGTTTTCTGTTTCCTTTGTTTATTGAATCCAAGCTTTAGACTCTTGTTTTTTTCATTTGTTTTTCCTTTAAAAGGCATTTGAACTTAGATTGTTTAGATGTGTGAGATTTTTTTTTTTTTTTTTACAATTTATGGATGAATAAACCACAAAGAAACTTATTTCTAGCTCATATTTTTGCATTACATGTTTCAAGAATTTTCAGGCAAGTGGGTAATGTACTCAAGAAAACAGAAATATAAGAATGAATAATTCAACTTTATTGTAGTTACTTATGACCATGTTTGTAATTATCTTCATTTTTATCAGTTTTTTCTTTTATTACTTCTTGAATATGTTTATCTCTGACTTGTCTCACAGGTTCTTCAGAGGCTGATTAAATCGCGAGGGAAGTCCCAAAGCAAACACCTCAATGTCCAGATGATGGCAGGAGACAAGCTGGCTCAATGTCCACCTGTATGTCACTCTTTGTGTAATAACTTGTGAAAAAGAAGTGGATTTCTTCTTCTTTTTTAAAAAAAAAAGGGCATTATAAAACGTTCATTTTCTCATCTCCTGGCTCATCAGGAAATGTTTGATGTAATCCTGGATGAGAATCAGTTGGAAGATGCATGTGATCACCTCGCAGAGTACCTTGAAATTTACTGGCGTGCTACACATCTCCCGTGTTCTGCCCCAGTTAACCCCTTACTAGACCAAAGTGTGGTCACCCCACCTTCAGCTAACTCCAGCCAACAGGTAAGACAAACAAACAACTCAGATTTGATTCACTAACATTAAAACTCCATCTTTCAATGGTTTTTCTCTCTCCTGCCTGTACTAGTTTTCTGAGACTCAAGAATTGATAGAATGATCACTACCACTGATGAAGGCGAGCATATTGTATGTATATATATATACATATCTGAATTTCATTTTAGTTTCTGGAATTGATACTAAATCTCAATGCTTGCCTTCTGCTTTCCTACAGAAGTAGCATCTGCTGTCAGCTGGAGACAGACCAGTCAAGTCAAAAAGCGTAGGGACCACCAGGGGGCAGCAGCAGCCCACATCTCTCCAAAGCCAGCCAGCACCTTCTCCAGCCACACCTGACGCAGGAAAAGAGCAAAAGCAAGGTCCCTGAGGAGGGAGAAAGAGTAGCATGCTGGTGAGCTGGAGGAGGAGAAGACACAAATACAAAAGGAAGGGCAGGAAGAGGCTGGAGCAGACAGAGAAGCCTCAACCTCACTGCTGCCCCCTCGGACAGAGCACCCTGCTCCCACCATCACTCAGGGCCGCTTTCTGCCACTGCACACACTGGTACCAACAACCAGTACAGCAGTAGAGTCACTGCTCACACCTGACTGCCCCCACCTTCACCACCCTGATCTTAAAACTTATCCCAGTTCCTACATGAGTCAACCCATGTGTGTTCAGACATCCACAGGTTGCTGGTCCAAAACACACACAGGCTGATTCAACTCTCACTGTAGACAAATTCCACACCTGTGAAGTTCCTGTATGTTAGACAGTGGTACTGTAGCATGGCAAAGCTGTCAGTATAACATGCATTTCCCTTGTACAGGGGGTCCTAGAGCTTCAAGTCTGATACTCCTCACCTGAGTCTCTGGCCATCAGGTAGAGAGTGACAGAAAATCAATTCAGTATGTCTTCCACATCTACAGCTTTAAGTGAGCTGTCACCCCAAATGTTTAACCAGATGTTTTTTTAAGGCACAATTGCTTCTGTCAGAGTCATTCCAGTGTCACTTGTGCTGGGAAACTCATGGAAAATAAACAATTTTATCTTCCTTTATCACTTCCTTTCACTACTTGTTTATCAAGAAACATTCTTAAATGCCTCTTTCTATTTACCGTTTTCTATCAAACACTGTACTATCTATGATTTATATCTTTGCTCTCGGTTTAACTGATTGCAAATCTGTATGTAGCAGTCATGTAAAACCCATGTTTAACAAGCACAGACATCCAAACCTTCTATATGCATCTTTGTCACAGCTGTGAATGTAAATTAATGCTGGTCCATTGGCTTGGGAAAGATTATTTACAATAACAGTTTGCATATGATTGGAGGCAAATCCTATTACAGTTCTCTGAGAAAACTTGCATTTCCCAACAAATAATGAACAAATACAAGACAAATCAACAAGTCACATTTGGCTTCAAGTATATTTCTTTAACACAGTACCTTATGATTTTATATTCCAAAGAAATGAAAAAAAGAAGAAAGACTCCAGAGCAAATTTATCAAATTATTTCTACTACACTGCCTGTCGTCTAATAACATAATGTTAAGTGTGATAACATATATTAACACTAAACAGACCACACTGTTGTCTTTTGTTATTGTTTAGATTTTAGTCTTCACTGCTGCCTGGTGGTGTAGTTATAACTAAAGAAGTATGTGAGCTAAAGGCCACCTGTAAAGAACCAAAATAGTGAGCTCCATTATACCCACCATCTGACTGATGACACCTCATTCCCCCCTTAAGTTGCAAAATGTCTTTGAGTAAAACAATGCATTGTAAAGGGTTACTTACTAAGGAAAGGTCATGCAGTACTACTGTCTGCATATCCACCAATTGTCTCTTATTTGCCTCCATTCAATGCATCTCAAGAAGCACTGAAATTTTCACAAAAATGCAACTGCTTGTATCATGTTCAACTCCAGAGTTCGGTTTATATGCCACACATGTAAATAATCTAAGGTATGTGCATGACGTGTTATACTCCTGTTGCTTCAGAAGGGCTTTTAGGATCATCCTCACACAAGCTGTTAACTCATCAGAGTAAATCAACATGGCCTACATAACCACTTACATATATGCATTATCGGGCTTAGCTGTAAATACTGTATATGACTATTATCAACTTGCACAGAAATGCTGCAAATGCTAACGGAAACTGGAGGGGGTTCGCCACAATTCTTTGTCTAATGCCTCAGAAAGCATGTTCTTATATATAATAACCTCTCTCTTTTGAATGATGCACTGGACCACTGTAAAGATTACTTTCACTGACGCTCACATTAACTTCTGAAGGATTGAGATTGAGATTTATAACTAATGAAACAGAGAAAGCACAGTTTTTTCTTTGGATAAAACATTCAGCCTTCAATTTTTCTGTTTTGCCTACCTTTTATTGCAAGGAATTTCTACAAAAAGTGAATTATTCTTTCAATGTCCAAAGCACAATTAAAATTATTTTCTACTGCTTTCCACTTACCTAAATTATGGATGCAATACAAAGTTGAGCATTGACTAAACACTAGCTGAGACTATCAAGGGATTTCCTCAGTTGTGATGGGGTATAATTGCACTACTATCATTTATATGTATGCTTAACGATGCAATAAAGGCACTAAGTTTATGCTGTATGCACCCTCTATTGTGAACAAGCTGTTCAGCCAACTGTTTTTGTCAACATTTCTCCTGAAATTGAACAATTTGGCAAGACAAATGATGTCCAACACTGTCTGATGATGATGTGTACAGGGTGCATCTTTGTCAATAGCACACATAAAGAAGAGGGTGAATAAAAATATTCAAGTAACATTACTGTGTAGTGTTGTTATTTCTGCTAGGTAATTCCTATTATCACCAGCAGGGGGCAGAAGTGGAATATTTTCTGGTTTTGTGATATTGTGACATAAGCAGTGCAAATTAAAATTACACTGACCAATTATAAGAAATTAATGAGATTTTCCAATGTCCAATAATTGAAATGTATCAAACCAGGATAATCGAGAATGTAGAGTTTAGATTTCACAGTAAACCTTACAACCTGGAAATATAGAATTGATACGGTGATCATGACTTGAAAACCATTGAATAGAAATTTAAATACAAATGTGTAGTTGACATTTGGATAAACTAGGCCTTTGTGTGTGGTTTAACGTGAAATATTGTACACCGCCTTTGCTAAGAAACATGCTTTTGGTCAGATTGGATTAGGCTTCTCACTTTTCTTATCAAGATAAAACAGCAATACAGCATATAATGATTTTATGGACACTTGTGTGGATCAGACATTGGCTCATTATCACTTGTACAAAAAAAAACCCAGAGCGTTACCCTCTTAGGATCCAAGATTTAATTTTGAATGCAGTTTTAATTTCTTCTGGCGGTTTGGTGTGAGTAGAACTTAATCAATATGAAATATAATCATTAAAATGAACAGAACACACTTATGGAAAAAAAAACTATTTGCCATCATTTGGGGATCATTCGTTTATTTTACACATCCTCATAAGACAAAAATAAGTTTTAGCTCTGACCTTAGTGTCCAAGTGGAGTGGCTAAGTAATGCTCTTTCAGCTGATTAGAAAAAAGATAAAATGTGAAATCTAGTTGAAATTAACAAGAAGGACTTGTAGGTTAGGAACGACAGGGATGTTGTGTTGGCTCTGTGAACAATTGTCAGATAAAACATCTCTTTAGGCAAATGCTACAACATGAGGATTGGCCAGCATGTGTGTGGCATATTCCATGTTTCTTTAACTTTTCTTGAATTACAGAACAGTTCAGTGTGATTATTTCATTCATAAATAGACATATACACTATATTTCTCATTTAAATGTTTCTTTATTATAATTTCTCAATTTGGAGACAGCGGCACATAACGACCTGGTGGAGACAAGACTCAGCATGGGGGGGTTAAATGTTTTGGTCTGTTTGTGAACAAAAATGAAAAAATTTAACCCACCAGGGCAAAAACTTCAAAGGCTGGAACTGACAATACTAAGTAAATTATCCCGGAGGCTGCCAGACGGTCTGGAAACCAATTAATTGGTTTTTATCTTTTAATTCCCCCCTTTCAAACAATCAGAGTTTCCATACAGTAACAGCCTTCAGTGAAAGTCAGTCTTTGAGTGCTTACAGAGGTTTTATCAGTTTGAGTAAGAGAACAGAGCCCCTTAACTTGACACTGATAACCAATAGCTGGTAATCAGTGGGGGGGCTCACATTATCCCACCACGTGTCAACATGTTGGCATCACAAAATGCCACAGTGACACAGGTCAGTCTCCTATACAGTCACTCATGTGGTCTCTAAATCCTATCAGTTGTACTATATAGTTGTAGGAAAATATTAGCACTGGAAAAGTCAGGTAGGACTTTTTAACTTTTTAAAATAAACTCACAGATTGAAGATTTTCAGTGATAGTTTAACACTTTAAGGACATTGACTACCGTTGTTTCAGTCCAACAACAGACCCGCAATGGAAGAAAATAAAACCCCAACAACTTAATAAAAAAAACAAATTTGAAAAACTTGGATAAAACTGACTTGGAGTGCAAATTAAACTAATTTGTCCAAAGCAGATTGGTCTGTCTGCCCCGTTGTCTGCAGATAGTGGCATGCCATTGATCCAACCAGTCAGGTCAATTGAATCAATCAGGTTGTGTTGGCAAATTGACTGCAAGTGTGTCTGCAAGAGCTGACTCCAGCTTACTGCTTGTAATAAATCCTAAAATTTCAGGTTAAAGCACTTTCAAATGGAGGAGTTCACATTCATTCAGATTCAATACTTGGTACTTTGAAGAGGATAATTGGTTAAGTCTATGTAAATGTCCAGTATCATCTTGTACAAAATTCTTGACAAGATCTTTTAGTACATTCTCGACATTTCTTTCTTTGTTTCATCATCCTTGACAGAAAAACATTGAGAATTTTTGTTCTCTGAGAGCGTCACTCAGTGCAGTAAAGGGATGTTAGAAAGCCTGTGGAATGCTGAGCTCCTATTGGCTGCTCCTCGTCTGTATAAAGAGCCGCAGTGGCAAATTCAATCAGATCAACTGCGGACATCCTCCTACAGAAAGGCACGAGGAAGCTTTATCACACGGGGACAAATTTTTGGGCTTCTCTACTGCTTGTTCTTATCTTTTTCTTTTAAACAGAAAACACTGGATCGTGCTTTTGCATCATGAAGGAAAGGAGAAATACACAACCGCTGGTGGTGAGATGTAAACTGGTTCTTGTGGGAGACGTTCAATGCGGAAAAACGGCGATGTTGCAAGTCCTGGCGAAGGATTGTTATCCAGAGGTGTGTGTGCTTTAATATGACTCATATTTGTGGAAAAATAAAGAGAAATACGAGCACCTAAAGTTTCCCTGCATTTAATTACAATCTGGGCGTTTTAAGTTGTCTTAGAATGATGCAAAAGGCAGGAAATAAAACGATGCGTCTGTTGCAGACTGTGACGGTTTGAATGCGCATTTAATAAATTTTGCTTCTTTGGGTTCATTTTATGTTTACTGACTGTAATATTAGTGACTTAATAAGTTTTTTATTGTATTCATAATGAAGATGCACCATCCTCACGTTCATAATAGTTTCATATTGTAGTTTTAAGCTATGTGTACTGCATACTTCCTGCAGCTGCAGTAATCTTAGAGATTGATGGAAATCCAAAATTATGCCGAACTGAGGAGATTTTTTAAAAACTGTTTCTTTTCATTTACTTGTTAGTGAGCGTTGCTCTAAACATCTATATAACTTAATTGTATTGTGTCTACTGATTGATACCTCCCCACTAATGGCACCTTGTTGCTAATTGCTCCTCAGACCTATGTGCCCACGGTGTTTGAAAACTATACAGCCTGTCTGGAGCTGGAGGAGCAGCGAGTGGAGCTCAGTCTGTGGGACACTTCAGGTAACTGAGCACCTTTTATGTACGTGGCCTTGCCATTCTGCCTGCAGTACACATAGATGCTCAATAAGACAATGCCTTGTTGATTTAATGAGCTTCTGTCTTAGCTGAAAAGAGAGCCAGCCTTTAAATGTTTTCCTCTTTGTCTTGACACAATGAAACTGTCTTGGCACTGTGCATTTTGGAATAAGGAGATAACATTGATTTAGGTGTTGTTGCACGAGTTGAAGGTTAACAGGCAGGCCTTGTGCTCTCCGATTTCATCCATTATCGATGCAAAGGCAAACAGGATGCACACTTGTTGAACTGCAGACTCTCTCAAGCAATTTTTTTCAAATCAACTTGATGTGTTTTTCTGCATGGTTTGATAAAGGATTGGCAGATCTTCAGACACTTTTGTATGTGCCAAGTGTGTTTTACTGGAAACTAGGCAGAATGACAGTGATTATTCTGGTTCACTTGCTGTTAATGGTAACTTTGTTCATCATATGTAGAATTACACTATGCATGAAAAAAGAGGGTCAATGTGTCATTGTAGATCTCCTAGGAGATCTGCTGTTTAGTGTGTTGACCTGAATTTAGAGAGCATGGGTCTGCAGCACCTGTTTGAGTCCCCCTCATGCTCTCCCTCTCTCTCTGTCTCTCTCTGTCTCTCTCTCTCTCTCTCTCTGTCTCTCTCGGTCTCTCTCTGTCTCTCTGTCTCTCTCTCTCTCTCTCTCTCTCTCAAAAATCCTCTTCATCCATGCTGACCCTGCCTGCAACTGCTGCTTCACTGGGTCACTGTGACAGAGAAAAAATACATGTATATGTTTAGCATGCCATGTGCGACTGCATGCAACAAATCCTTTATGTAACAGACCCAATTGCATGAAACGATGCAATATTTAGTGTGTTCTCATATTTTCCCCTCCATTATTAGAAATTGCCAATATGTGGGGGATGAGTGTAATTCTCTCCCCAGACCAAATCCACTTTTTAATCCCAGACTGTGGACCTTTGGTATGGCCAGCAGGAGTGGGCCTGGTGCCCAGGGATGATGGGCACACAGAGAGAAAGCCTGTTGAGCAGGAAGGTTTTCTGGAGCAGACGGATATAAGAGTGCAGAAACTGTAGTGACCTGCATTCTCCTCCATATGCTGCCATGGGTCACCCAATCAAACAGCATGATCCAAGGGATTAAGACTGAATAGGACCACTGGGCCGCCCCTTCTCACTGACCCAATGAGTTGTCCTTCTTTCCTTTTTTTCTTGGCTGATTTGCATAGGCCACCCCTTGACACAAGAAACAATGGACTTACCCAATAACAAATGCATGCTGCGCAACTCAATACAAATATACAATAGAGTACAAGATATATACGATACACCGCGTATGGACAGCAGATAATAATTGATGCAGCTCATGCATTGTGGCATACATATTTAATGTTCCATTTAGAGGAGAACTTATGTCATCTCCTATAGATGACTCCTGTCCTGTCAGACTCCTGGTGATTGATGTCAGTCACAGGGGCTATTTGCTGTTCACACCTTACACTTTCTGCTTCTCGCTGTAATTTGCTCTAATTGTGTGAAGCACTGCCGCCATGGCCCCACCAAACTGAGAGGGTCTCCTCATTATCCCAGCTCCCCTTCATTGATTGGAGTGACCTCATCACTGGCTCCACATAGCAGGCAGCTCCTTCTTCCAGCTCCACCATGGATTTACAGACTAAAATCAATCCTTCGGTTTTAATCAGCCTGATCTGATCGGACATGTAGGGAGGACAGAGAAGAGGGGGAAGAGGAACACTGTCCAGTGGCTGTAACTCATGAATAGTTAATAATGAATCTCATTATGGTGCTAGTGAGTAATTTATTTCAGTTCTTTCAGTTTCAGTATCTTGCTGATAAAGCCTTTGAGTTTTAGACAATACTGTGTATGTAATCATTTATTGGATGATATATAAATGAGATTGATTTGGAATCAATCCAATATCCATTTAAGTTGTTGAAACAATCTGTTTAATTGGAAAAGAGCTGCATTGTTAATAGGCAATAATCATCTGGACAGAATATCAGTCATTTCTAAACACCACTCAGCTTGTAGTAATATTGGATTCTTCAGGGCTCAAACGAAGTCTGTTTAAAGGGCCCATATTTTTTGTCTTTCAAAGGTAATGTTTTTTGTTTTTTATTTTGTTTTTGTTTCCTATTACAACAGATCTGCATATTTAAATGTTTAAAGCAAGCATTTTGTTTATCTCTAATGGTATGTCAATTAAGCATCTTCTGTCTGAAGCTCCTATTTTAGCTAGTCACTTTAAGGGACCCACATGCAAGGTCCAGTTTACTCTGATAATGAAAACAGCAATTGAAGAAATGACCAGACTCTAAATAAGGTATTTCAGGCAATATAGGAGCTGTGTTTTCTGTGGAAGGCACTGTTGCTGACTCTAAACTCTGCACCTTTACAGATTTCAATATATGCCAGGGAAAACACACACACACACGTGCACATCCAGAAAAACATATAAGCTGACCCACAACCAGACAATGGAGAACTTAAAACTACAATATATCCTCTTCTAAGGCTACAACTAGTAGTTATCATAATCATAAATTAATTATTTTACTGTTAATCGATTGTTTAAACTGTCATCTTTTTCCAGTGTCTGTGCAGGATTTTAAGTGTTATGTGGAGAGCACTTGTTGTATTCCATGAAAATCAAAACTATATCTCAACTTAAACACCCTGAGTGCCATCAACTTTGGCAGTTTCAGAGTTAAGCTTGTTAACAGTTCAGATTTGGGGATGCTTAGGAAAAAAGAACCATCCTCTCTCTGCCTGCAGGGGCCTTCAGCAGAGATTCTGCCTGGATGAATAGAAACTATGGAACAACTGTCTGATGCAATGTATTGTGTTTATTTTTGGGTTTGGCTGTGGAGTCCATAAGTTATCAGCTGCAGCAGCACCATAGCTTCTAGTTGTCTGAGTGTTGGTAGAGGCTGCTCTCATCCCCAAATCTGTGAGTCATCCCATCACTGGATCGTTAGTCTGTCTGACCCCTGCTTTCTCATAGTGAGAAGAGAAGCGCTAATGATGAAAACACCCTTTGTCGCTCACTTGATTTAGCACACAAGCACAGAAGCACACTTACACACTCACTCATGCGCACAGAGAAGAGCATATACTCCCTTCCCCCACCTGTATGCTCCAACACGAGGCTCAGCATCTCAGCCCCTGAAGCCTTATAGTACTTCTGCTCTGGCCCATATTCTGCCTCGGCACTCGGCTCTGGGCACCGCACCATCAAGGCAGATGAAGTTGATCTCAGCCACAACAATTTTCTTGTGCTCTTTTCTTTTGCTATCATTTCCCAGTCAGTCAGGCTCACTCCCCATGTTTCATGCCTCAGAAACTCTCCATCTGCTGTAGAGGCAGGCTATTAAGAAAAGGGAGGAGAGGAAACATTTGGGCCATGCTTATCGCTGCATGGGCATTGATCCGTCTGTCCAAACTATTCTCTGGTTTGTTACAAATGAAGAAGAGAGGGGAAGATTGTGTAGGAGACTGGTACCCTGTGATGTCAGACTGCAAGGGGTGAAAGCCTCATGATACAGGAGGGGTCTTTGTGATATGCTTTAGTGTGGCACACTTATGCTTTGCCTTTTTATTTTTCTTGTCACAACAAAAAAATCTATTTCTTCCAAAAACAAGAAACTGGATCGTTGAGTGTCATGAAAGAGCTGCGGTCGGAGGCTGCGTCTAGTATGACATATTATACGATTATTATATTATCTAATTATCATCATTTCCCTAATATTGAAAGAGGGTTAAAATATAAAAAAAAAACATTCCTTATGTCGCTTCATCTCCTTTTCATCTTGGGAGAATAACTTATTTATCAGCTTTAATTACAAAGACTCTGACACCCGATGCAGCCTTCTATTGATTGCTGCGTTTAGATCAGGGCTGTTTAATGCAGAATCACACCCTGTTTCCTGGTTCTATGATAAGCCCTTGCAGGAAATTGAGATGAGTTTTCGAACACCTTGTAGACAACTAACAGAGACAACACACATGCTGACACTCATCCCAATGGTGCTAATTGTCTGATTCTAATGTGTGCCAATTTTCACAGTCAGCAAAGTTTTGTGGCTCTTCCTGTGCCTCCCTAGAGTTACATAACTGGCATTATAAGGCACTAATATCATTTTCATTCTTATAATAGTGGCGTCTCTTGTCTTTGTAAGATACTAAGTCATTTACTTTAAATGAACATGTCTCAGTTCATTTCTGTTTAAGAGTAGAAGAGAGTCATTTTCATTTCCAAAGGCACAAAATCAGGGTTATAAAACAACAAGCGCATCCCTTTGTTCTTTCACAGCAGTGTTTACTTTCTTTGGGACATTGAGTCCTGAGGAATTTCATCACAGCTTGTCGTTATTCCGCTCACAGCGCCCAGCAGCTGGCAAACTCAGTTTTACCCTTTGATAATGTGGAGGATCATTAAGTATTCATGAAACTGTTTAACATGCACACATAGGCTACATGTTGTGTGTGTTTTTTCATATTTTTCCTTTTCCTTTTTAGATAATGTGTTTTATTCCACAATATAAATCAATTAGAATGGTTGTGTAATATCTAATGAGTGATTACACAGACAGCTTTTGTTATCTGGAGCTATAAAAGGAACACTGAATCCCTTCTGGGATCCATGCAGAGACTGAAGTAAACATGTTAATCCCATTGAGTGGGCTCCTCTTCTGTTTCATCTGATAACAGAATGGGCTTACCTCTGGCTGCAGCCAAATTTAGATAGTGAGTCTGTGTGTTATCAGTTGTAGCGTGTGTGCGTTTAAATATGCGTCTTGTCTGCTAGATGTACTGAGTTTCACCAAGTCTGTTGCAGTGCAGGAGTGTCCCCAACAGTGGGTGGGTGGGCAGTTTGTGGTGTGAAAATGATTGACTGGCAGTTAAGGCGAGCCTTTATAGAGAGGTGGGAGGAAAGCCTGATGTAGATGGTGGATTCCAAGGCTGTTGCTGTGGTAACAGAGGGACTGGAGGTATTGCTCGCCGAGCATAGGATTTTTGGGGGGTGGGTGGCTTACTTAAGGATTCTGAGCATGAGTGGGAGCGTCTGCTTGCCCCAAGCCCTACCGTTCCACTTGCGTAATTCTACTGCAAGAGGAGATCAATGAGGATTTAGTGTTTGATTGTCATCTTCTCTCCCTCTGAAATGCCAACAAAGAACAACGGAGCAGGGAAAAGAGCAGTTCAGGAAGCAAAATGAAGCTCAGCAGGAGGAAGTGCACAAAATCCCTGCTGCTCAACCTCTGCAGCTCATTCACACCTTTTTTTTCCTTCCACAATGACCAACTACCAACAATTTTAAATGGATCATTGACTCAGCAAACAAACTTTTACACATTTCAGCAATTTCAACCCACAGTGTTGTACTTTTTATCATTTCCCTCAGGGGATTGATGAAGTATTTTTGATTGTTTTCATTCATTCATTTAATTTTGATCAGAAACTTTATCTTGCAACACGATGTGAGAGACTTCCATGCCGTTTGTATAACATTCAACAAAAAAACCTGTTTTTGAGTTACATTAATGATGATCTCTTCTCTGCCCTTTAAGGTTCTCCATACTATGATAACGTGAGGCCCCTCTGCTACAGTGACTCAGATGCGGTCTTGTTGTGTTTTGACATCAGCCGCCCAGACACTGTGGACAGCAGTCTCAAAAAGGTAATGACTCTTGTTCTTCACAGTCGGTATTCTTTCTTGTTTCCCATACTGATTTTTTTTAATGAAAGTATAACAAAGTGTAGAACAATACATTTTATATTTGCACATTAAAGTGTGCACTTTACTAAATTAGACTGACTCATTTCCCATTTATGTTTACAGTGGAAAACTGAAATCCTGGACTTTTGTCCGAGCACACGCATCCTGCTCATTGGCTGCAAGACTGACCTCCGCACAGATGTCTGCACACTGATGGAGCTTTCCAATCAGAAACAAACTCCAATCACCTATGAGCAGGTATACTCAAGAATTAACTTGCTTGTCAGGAACATAGTCATTTCTGAATTGAAAATATGAACATAAGTTCTATTGATTTATTTTATTGCAGATCTTTGTAAGTAAAATCATTGCAGCCATGGATTTGACCCATAAATTGCGTTTACTGTGACCAGCGTGTCATAAACATAATCAACATCCTGTTAGGGTTACAAAATGGTATTGGCATCTGCCAATAAAGAAATTAAATGTCACCAATGGCTCTACAGGAACATTAGTGAGCAGATTAGGTTTTATTCAGGTTTTGCCTGTGAGTAGTGTGACTGGAAGAACTGCAGATGGAAATTAGCATAATGCTAAATCTGGTGCAGCCAATCTTTTTTATTTTCCATGAATGAAATTTAACTGCACATGCTCCTTTAAATAAAATAAAAGATAAAAAACAGAACAGCTTCCAAGGCTGCTAAAGTAGGAGAGAGTTTATGCTGTATCAAATACAGTCCAAAATATATACTTCTTTTGCTCAAGGAGTGTGCATATTATGAAAGATTTACATTTGCATCTGACAGTGAGTCATCATGGTATAAATGAATGTTAATTCCACTATAATAAGAATCGATGCGATCTTGGAGAAAGAAATATGTTGTTTTAAAGTTGGTCAAATTAATTTGGAAATATATAAACAAAATTATTGATCGTTATTATGCATCCATGTCAAAAACTCAATGCGCAATACCCCCTTTTCCTGGTCTTTTTAAGGACTTTGCAAAGCATCAAGGTTCTACAAAGTAAAATAAGGTTTAAAAAGTGAACTTTAAAGGATATTATGCAAAATATAATTGATCACCCAATTTATTGCAGGGTTCTGCTATGGCCAAGCAACTGGGTGCAGAAGCTTATCTAGAGTGCTCTGCATTCACCTCAGAGAAAAGCATCCACAGTGTATTCCGCACCGCAGCAATGGCCTGCATCAACAAGCTGCAGCCTCTCCCGAAGCCTAGCCCTACTCGCCGCCTCTCCAAAAGACTTCTACACCTGCCTAGCAAGTCGGATTTGCTCACCTCCACTTTCAAGAAGGAGAAGGCCAAGAGCTGCTCGGTCATGTGAGTGAAGACCTCTTGCATTCCAGTCCTCATATGCGACTCCCAGCCCCAGCCTCTTTGGTCTCGGGGAAGGGGGGGTGGGCACGATGGTTTTATCAGGGTTTCCTGCTGAATCCTTCCCTCACCCCCCCGGAAACCAAACACCTCTCAGAGGAGGTGGACACTTCGCTGTCCACTTGCTCCCAAACCTTTTAGCGCACATCCATCTTTTTCCACTGTTTATCTTGCTTTTGAACAAAACAGAATCAATCATCGAGCTATGTCTTTTTTTTCCACCTGTAAACAGTATGCAACTACAATGGTGTTACATCTGTCTGATTCTACTATCTATATGCACATGTTGATTTTGTCCAATATGGAAATGTGCAACGTGTGACGTTATCCTTGTGATGTAAATGCCTCTCAGAAAACTCAATGGATATTTTTCTAATAAAACTAGCATGAAACCATCAGGAATTAGCAAAATCCTGTACATCCCTCTTAGTACGATATGTGAGGTGTGAAATAGCATGTCACTGGTTTCCCTTTTTGATAAAAGTACAAAGATGTACAGGGTAAACCAGAGAGAGAGCTATTACATAGAAGGTTTTTCTTATGATCACAGCAGTGATGAGGGGAGGGATAAGAGCTGAGGCTACTGTGCAGACAGTCTATACAATATCAACCTGCATGGCTTGTTGATGTGGGGTTGTGTAGCTCTGAATGGCACTGCTCTGCAGGCTTTCAGTGGACTAAGTGGAGGAGGCTGAAGAGGCTCTGTGTTTACAAAAAGTGGGAATATGACGGAAATAAGAAATGAGGGCACAAAATCTAAATGGAAGGTTTGCAAGGCTTCTGGTTGCCCTGCTGTTGCTGCCGGAAACTTATTTCTGGTAATGAAACAGACACATTTTAATGAAAGGAAAAGTTGTTTTATTGCAACTGGCAGCTTGAACACACACTGTTCAAGCTGTTGAACCGTTGAATGTTATTTATTAAGCTCTAGCTGGTTATCGAGGCCAGTTAAAGTGTTAGGAAATATATTTAAAGCATAAGATAATTCTTGCCTGAGTCAAACTGAGCAGTAATGAGAAAAATCTGGTTTGTATTTTCAAGTATTCTTTGGAAACGATTTGTAGCATTGCATTGTTGACAGTTTTTCAACTGTTACCAAATTGTATGCAGTTTTGAAACATGCCTTTCATATCATGTTCCTGAAAGTCATTGAGATTCTGCACTCCTATAATACTGTACCATGCCTGTGGATTTCTTACATTTTGCATTAATTTAATGTAGCACTCACCATGACTCTATTCTTTCAAATTCATTCTAATTTTGTTTTGCACACACTTGTCTATCTATTGCCCTTCAATAATCAGCACTTACTGTAGGTTACAATGACTACCGAGCAAAAACAAAAGAAAAAAAAAAAGGATGCTTTTTCTGTGCTTAAATCTTTGACTTCATGGTTATATGCAGCATTGATTTCTACACTTCTAACCATAAAGTAATAAGGATTTAAGTGCTTGTGATGCAAGGTGACCTGTGTGGCAATAAAGATGCAGCTTTGTGAATACTGTCATGCTATAAGTGCTCCATGGACAGACGTAATAAATTGAAACCATCTCTGCTGTACAAAAAGGCTGCTAATCTCTGTTTGCCCCCTCTTTTGTGTAAGTAGCCGCTGGTTTGTGGACTAACCAGTGACAACAATGTACTCTGTAACAGATCAGAGTATGGGAATAAAAGGGAACACTGAAGCTGAAATAACTAGACTTTGCTGCCAGTTCTACATTATCATAATGAAAGATACTGAGGCAGAAGGATTTAACTGAATTGCTTGACTAAGTTGAAAATGACAAGCTTTTGAAATTGGAAATATACTTCAAAACTCTAACAATTAAATTAAGGGCTAGTGTGTGGAATAAAGAAAATAATGTGGGACTACGGAGAACAAGAAATGAAATTGCACAGGCTGGCCCTGTCCAAAGAAAGCTATTTTTCCATTCTTCTTTTGTGTGTGTGGGTGTGTGTTTTTGTGTATTTAATGGCATGATGTGAGCTCCCATGTTATTTTGGAAATATCTTCCTGACATGGCTATTGTGTCTTAATGGAGCTGTGGACTGCCCCTGGTAGACGGAAGAACTTAAAGTGGTGATTTGCACAAAGGCTTCCAGTTCATGGTAACGCACCAAAATTCCTCGGCATTGCCTAGCAACAGTTCCATGCGGAAAATGCAGACATCCGCTCTTGGGTTGCTTGTGTGGACAGATAAGTTGTGCTCACATGTAGACATCCCAACATCCAGTGTTACTGCATCAGTTATGCATTTATTGCTTGTTTTAAAAAAACAAAACCAAAAAAAAAACACAAGATATTTTTCTTTGGGTTATGGAGCTGATGCCAACCTCTCTGAAGATGGGTTGCACAGGCGACTCAGTGACCATGTCAGTTAATATGCAGCCTTTGTGTTGTAGTCAGTGTGTGGTAAAATGGTGCAGTCAAACTCCTAAGCATGTCCTATTAAACTTGTATGATTGTACATACTGTCTCTTGTTTTATAGTCACAAAGACATCTTCAAGGTTGTCACATGAGAAAATTGTTGCTGATGTGGATATTTATTTGGTAGCTACCTTTTTCCCTTTTTTTTAACATGAATATTTGTTTAAAATCTATTTTCAAATGTTACTTTTTCTTTTCTCTTTTTTTGTTTTTGTGTTTATTGCTGTGTAAAATAAACCTTGCCTTGTGCGGCACTCAAAAATTTTTGTTTCAGTCTTTTTCTTTTTCAGGTGTCACACATTTATTAAATTGTTTCAGTGAAAGTGAACAGATGTCTCATGTAGTCAGTCATCTCTGCAGAAAATGAGGTGCTTATCTTTTTTTATTCAGTTAGTGCTTCTAATTCCTCAAACAAGCTCTGTGTCATTGCACGCATGAAGAGCTTGTTTCATTAAAGAGAGAGCAAATTCAAAACAGGATGGAGGGGGGGATTAGTGTCATTTTCTATTACTTTAACCCTGATTTCAGATCATAGTCACTATTCAGGGAGTTATAATCACAGACTTAAAACAGAAAAAAAAACATCAAATCTCTAAGTGACGTGTTTTAACAACATAATAGGTGCATTAAAGACTGGATTGATAAAAGATCATGTTTGGATATTCACACCTTGCAAAAATATTATGGATTAATGAAAACAAGTTTTGCACATGTAAAAGAAAGAATTATAGATAAGAACAGCTGCTCTCCTCTATCTTCAAACACACCACATCTGGTTGCTTCCAGCTGCAGATGTGTCTGAGACTGGCCTGATGCCACATGAACATGCCAGTGATGCCAGTGGGCTAACCAGCACATGTGCCCTCACACTGCCAGTCTTTCTGTCACAGACAGCAGCTTGTGCTAATCAGCTCTAATGAGGACAGTGCAATGAAGTGACATCTGCAAGGTAGACGAGCAACAAGGGTCAGCAGTGTCACTGGCTCTTTTCAAATGAAGCAGTTGCATCAGAATGGTAAATGGAAAAATGGATTGCAGTTATGTAGCCCTTTTACAGTCTTATATATTGTTTAAAGGACTTTAGGACTTTAAATGCACACATATTCACCCTTGGCATGAACCTTTTTCCATCACACATGTACTCAATGATACATTAGAAGAGATTTTACTCTCTACTTCCTGAGCTAAAGCCCCCCGAAAATTGGGAGAGTCCCTGCTTAGAGTCCAAGTGTTAATTTTTTATGTACAGTGTCAAGGTTAACATGTCTATGAACAGAGACCAAATTATCATATGTTATGCCTGGTTTTTAGCTGACACTAATGACATATTAGTCACGAGTGCATATATATAACGTTGCCATTTTTCTGACCACATGATGAATGAAAGTCTAGATTTTACTGATTTTCCTCCAACGCCTGATTAAAATACTCAACTTCTCAGCAGTGATGCTCCTCTACCTGACCAAGAAAGTGAAGTTGTGGGCAGTTAAACTAAATCTCTTTAATCAAAAGAGATTTAGTCAAAGTGCAGTAAATAACCATATATTTAGAAAGGGCTTTGATATCTGCCCCAAATTACTAGGCCACCAATAAAATCTCAGACAATAAGCTTGTACTAAACTGTGCAACATGAGGTGACAAAATGGTATGAATATAGAATACAATGCCGAATATCTTAACTGAACTCATTAAAATGTTTTTGAAAATCAGGAACATGGTCTGATGTTGACTCTAAGGTGTATTGAAGCCAGCTTGCTGCTTGTTGAAAACAACTAAAATAAAGTGATTTACAGGCTGTCAGTTAGTTGAATGCTTGAACACCTGAGGCAGAGGCTGACATTGTACACATGCAGACACACACACACACTGGGTAAGAGGGCATGTAAATGGGACACATACGCTGCTAGTCGTGCTAAATTAGGACAACATCTGGACAGGCACAGAGAGTTCAATTGCCCACTCAGCTGTAGTTTGTACCTCGAGGGTTGGATAAGGAGAAGTGGCATCCGGGCACAGTCCAGGGCCCTTTCAGGATCAACCCTGGTACTTCATTAGTACTTTGCCATCAACAGCCACTTCAGACAAGTTTGTATCCTGCAGAAACAACTATTGACTTTGACCAAGGATTACTGTTTCGCCATGATGTGTCAGGATTTCAGTTCCGAGCCAGGGCTTTTATTTTTTGTAATTGTTGTGTTGTGCTTATTTCCTGTTTTATTTTGTATCACTGACCTCCCTCTCGTTTCAGGTGTCTTG
>JAOXYM010000014.1:14685753-14696819 GCA_028567055.1 Leptatherina wallacei
AAGAAAGAAAGAAAGAAAGAAAGAAAGAAAGAAAGAAAGAAAGAAAGAAAGAAAGAAAGAAAGAAAGAAAGAATCAATCAATCAATCAATCAATCAATCAATCAATCAAAGCATCAGTCATTAACATCCAACATGAGTGCAAACTTGCAATAAGAAACTTGGTTTGAAAACATAATATTAAATAACGGATGTCTTCACCCATCAGTCATCGTCTGTCACCCCTTTGAGATGAAGCTCCTCCTGAACTCTGAATAAGTATTCTGGATCGGGATATCCAAAACTATATTGGAAAAAGATGAGTAAGATGACAAAAGATATCATAAGTAATTCTCTAGAACTGCAAAAACAGCCAGATTTACTAGCTCATTACACATATACTTTTAATTCAGCAAACATGTCCCAGATTTGTCCCTGAATTCTTTTTAGCTTTACAAACAGTAATCATGAATGTAAGGCAGAATAATGCAGTGGTAATTCTTCCATTTCATACAATCTTTTGATAGAAAGCTTAAGAAAGCTGGGTAGCCTACCACAACATAAAAAATGTCAATATCTCAAAAACTTATGCGTTAGGTGTCGTCTTGGTCTAATGATGTCTAAATGTCAACAGTGTGATAAAGAGGACTGTCTACATACAAGTTGTCATTGAACCAGAACATTTAGGCCCTGATTTACTAAGAACCCCAATAGACAGCGCAAAAATGCGTGTGGCCCAAATAAATTGTGCCTTTTGTGTTTCCATGATTTGCGGGTGATCAAATAAGATTGATTGCGCAAATAGCTTTATTTAAATGAGGATTTAGCGTGCGCCATTGATTCACTATGGAGAGTGTAGAAGGACAGCAAGAAAGTTGCAAACAGAAAACAAAATTTGAACCAATGAAGATCAAAATATTTGTGGAAGAGACATCTTAATGTCGCCAGAAGGACTGCATTATGGGATAGTATTTTTGAAAAAGTAAATGCAGTTGGAAAAACAAGAAGAACACCGAATGGGGTGAAGAAGAGATGACAAGATATTAGAGCAAGTACCAACAAGGTATGTGTACAAATTGAAACATGTTCTGTCAATGACAACACTAACGTTGTTATTGACATAACAAAAATGATCGCGCCTCCTTCTGACAACATTTGTCTAAACAACTGTTGTCAATTTAACATTCAAACAAATGATCCATTTTTATGTAAAGATTTTGTTCCAGAAGTTCAGTCATCGCCACTGACCGCTCATGAGAAAATATTGTGAATCAAACTGATGCTCGTCTGCAATCCTGAAGCATAGATGCAAAAACAGCCACTGCCATCATTTCCACGTTTGGTAAATCACATTGCGTGTGCAAAGCTGATTTATTTGCTGCTACTCTTCCCAATATTTTGTGCGGCAGATATCCGGCAAAATGAGGCACAGAGTAGCACAACCTCGGTTTTTAGCTGGCTAACAGCGCGCCTTAGCTTTAGCCTACCTCCGGTTAGCTGTTTAGCTCCGGGTTAGCTTTGTTTGCTCAGAGTTTGAAGGGTGTCAATCATCCCTCCCCACACTCACAGCACCCCTCTCAGCGCCTCCTCGTTGCCCATTTTTGGGGTTTCCGGGAGTCACGAGACTCGTAATGTTGCCAAGATGGTGGGAACCTCCCAATGAGCTTCTTTTCAGCTCTTCAGAAAAGTTCGTCCATATATTTACAGTCAATGGTTCTGGCAGAAATGCCAATATTGCATATTCATTCAAGGCAAACGTGCAAAATGGATTACGGCACTATTTTCCCCATTTAACAGGCGCAATCCTTTTGACCAAATCAGCTGGAGCATGTTTTTGCATGTGTTATCATGTTTTAACATGTTTAAACATGCGCAAACCTTTAATAAATCAGGGCCTTAGTGAACGATACAAGGTCCAGACAACTTTTGTGATTTTTTTTTGTGGTACTTAAACATTTAACAGTTGTATGTGTGTATTCAAAAGCATAAAAACTGTGAAATTGAGTTCACAAATAAAGGTTATAATGCATTTTAGGTTCACTCTGACATCATACTAAAAGGCAAATATCCCTAACTTTTTGTGAGTAGTGTTTATCCATAGAACCCCAACATGGATCCCATTCATTCAGAAAATTTTGGTTTACTGGTATTCATTTCCATAACCATCTACCTGCAAAACCTGACTTTCTTGTTTGTTCCAGTTGTACTTTGTGTTCAGTGCTAATAAACAAATGCTGACATACTGAATTACAATGTTTAACATTAAACACTATCCCTGATAAACATGGGCACGTGTCAGCATGCATCATTAGAATACAGTCTCACAGGGCTGCAAACATACTAGCAGATTTTTGGTGGTGATTTTCCATACCTATTAGTTCTCATTAAAGGTAGGTTGGGAGATGTTTTCCAGGAGAATTTTTTACTACATTGCTTAAAATCCCCTTCACACCCCGTTTGCAACCAATTAATTAAATGCTCCAACACAAAAACAAAACAATTCTTAGTCACCTGTGGAACGGACAGGACTGAAAAAACACCATCCAATCATTTTAACTGGCCCGTTCTAAAGTATTGGATGGTGATATGTTTATCAAACTCAGCTGCTATTTGTCCCTCCCACCTCTGCTGGTTCCCCTCTTCATGCACAAATCGTACACTCTCAGAGGCTTGGAGCGCTTGTAAACAAGGGCAACAAAGCATGAACTCGAGCTTGGTTAGCTACATTAGCTCACATACTACATCAAAATACAGTACACACTTAAACGTAAAGGATATTATGGGAGAAAAAGTGCCTATACAGTAAAAAAAAAAACTGTTTTGGAGAAAGCTACTGCAAGAAAAAAAAAGCTGAAGGAGAGCGGAGCAAGAGCAGAGTGTGCATAGGTGGCGTCAACTGAAGCAACAGAAAGGGCTGCAGAGTGATGACTTTATAGGTAAGATAACTTTATGTCTATGAATTTTGGAGAAAACAATCAATATCAATGCCCAGCGCTCGTGAACAAGCAGCTGTGCATGTTCCCCTGCTCTGGAAGTGTGGCTTCGGGGGAAAGTCGGAAGAAAGGGGACTGGACTTTTGAATTGTGTATTTTCAAAATGTAGCTTGCTCAAACCATTTTTCCAGGATCTCCTACCCTACCTTTAATACAAGAACAGACAATACCGTTTGAATCAAACATTCAACTAATCAAAAAATGAAAGGCAAAGCTGAAAACAAGAATTAACATCGGTGAGTCATTTTCTAGATTGAAATTAAAGGTAAAGGGCAAAAGTCTTTAGGGCGATGCCATGACTACTCCTCAATACATAATTTATGAATATTTAGTAGATGCAAAATGTGGCTACAAAGTGAGAGGACAGTATTTAATATGGCTGCTATCTCCAACTTAACAACTAAATGTCAGTAATTGTTAGACAGTTTCTTTAAGAGGGTGGCAACTTCTTTTTTAAAACGGGAATCTTTTAAGTTATTTGACTAAAGCTGAAATGAATGGTTCACTGCATACCACTGTGGACCCCCTCCCATGCTGGTCTTGTGATGGATGTCGTTCCAGGTGATGACATTGTTGAGGCCTGTGGTAACAGATTGGCCGATAGTAAATGTGAGTTTCCTGTCAAAAGCTTTCCTCAGCAGCCTCAGGACTTTCTCTCCTTCTTCAGTGGCTGGCAGGAAGGCAGTACGAGAAGTGCTGCTGTACCTCACACCAGGGTTTGGATGCTCGGGCTGTAATATGGTAAACAACAAAGTACTCTATACAGCCTTGTAGAAAAAGTTGAAAAGCTATGTAAACTGTAAATAAAAAACAGGATGCAATGATTTATTGCCATACTTTTTTCAAAATCTTTTACAGATTGTTTTATGAAATACATATGATGATTTCAAATTTGAAGTTAGAAACACGTTAAAAAAAAGTGGGGACAGGAACATGTCTTTATTGTACTGCATCACCAACAACAACTGTGTAAGTATTTAAGAGCTGAGGAAACCAGTTCCCAATCTTGCAGGTCAGTAGAAAACATTTTATAAATGGAGCCATGCTGCTAAATGCGATCTATTATTGTCTTGCTGATATAAGCAAAACATTCTTTTAAAAAGATGCTGTCTGGCAGCATTTGTTGCTAAAATATCATATTTATGTTGCATGGCATACAAAGTGCCCTCAGGGTTGTCTAAGTCCCAACCCTTACCATCACTGATGCTACATTTTTAGGTATACACCTGTAACAAGACTGATGGTCCGTTTTTCTTTGTCCTAAAGGACATAGTGTAAATTTCCAGAGTGAAATTATTTTTCTAATCTTTTTTTGACTACAGGACAGTTTCACACTTCAACCTTTAACACTGGCCCAGTGAAGTGGCTGCATTTCTAGATCTTATATGTTTTTCATTTACATGTAGAGTTCAACTTGCATTTGTGGAGTGCAGTGAACAACTTCATGACAATGACAATGGATTTCCAGGTCTGCCTGGGCCTCTAAGTGATTTGCACAACATAAGAATAAATGCTTTTGATGCAATACAAGAGATCCTTGTATCCCTTTACTGATTGCTGAAAGATCAGTCAGCATTAGTTTCCTTATTCAAAATATAAGATACATACTATATTTGTACAAATGAAACCAAATTTGTGTGTTGGATTTTTTTTTCATGTCATTGCACTCTCTTCTTATTTACATTTGACACATCGTAGCAGCCATTTTATTTACCTAATCCAGGTGCCTTGACGTGACTATGCAGAGCTACTGAACTGTCATTAACGTGGACCACAGCGCCCTCTGATGGACACACATTAACGTGAGTGGCCAAAGCATGCTGACAGGAAATGTGATGTGTGTTGAAACTGTCATCCTCACCCCTTGTATCCCTGCTGGAAAACTGTAATGAATGATAATGGACCCATAGTGCTCGAAGCCTGGCAGACGCTGCCAGCTGCGAGTCACCATCATGGTGCCCTTCGGCTGGGTCCCCGTGTACACTCCGTGGAAGGTGTTGCATATCGGACAGGCTGGCTTCAGACTGAAAACTGAGTCAATACATTCAGAGCAGAAAGAATGAAGGCACTTCAATGTTTTCTTCTTCTGAATTGTGTTCAAGCAAATGACGCAGTCTCCTGTGTTTTCTGTATGCGAGTAGCTGCTCGGAGTTGTTTCCATGACTTTCCGGTATGTAAAGACAACAATGTTGGCTGCTTTTCCGTGGTCGGACGGGATCGCGTATCTTGCTCAGAACGTGACATTAGTGACGTCAGAAAAAGGAAACGGCGTTCAGTCAATCTCAGCTGAGTGATGCACGCCTCATGCATAAGGATGAGAAGAAGGACCTCCCAGTGGGTGGCCTATCTGCTGTCGGCATTAAAGGCACATTTTTGATACAATGTCCATAAAAGGGATTCCCACAGCGGCGGGATATGCGTACATTAAAAGGTTGAAGAAACAGCTCAGATTCTTTTTTACTCTAATTCAAATCTTTCTACAACACATTTTTTTTATCTTATAACTTTCTAATTCATAGCCTTCCTTTATGGCTTTATTATGATGATTATTATTATTCTACACTGGTACTTTATTTTATTTTTTTTAAAAGCATAGACTAACACCAGAAAACTAAAATGAGATTAAATGCAATGAGTGTTAACATGTTGTGTACATCACAAATTTTGTAAACACATAAGTGAATGTGTGGGTTATAATGGACAGATAGAAGAGAAATCTCCAAAATCTCTATATAAGATGTGTAAAATGTATTTAATAATTTAACATTTTTTTTTCCTATAATTGAACCTTTTTTTATGTCTAATTCATAAGAGCCAAACAGACTCATAATGTTTAACTAGCTAATATGTAAATAGCTAAATTCATCATTATTCAGGTTCAGGATTAATTAAAGTATTATTTCAATCTAAATTAATTTCTGCCTTTAATGGACAGGTAATAGAAAAGAGGATGGCAGAAAATGAAGCAGGGACCTTTGTGGTGGACATCCCACTTGTTTTATATTGTGGCCACAAATCTAGATTTAAAAGCTTGAAAAGCAAATGTAATTCATGTTATAGGTGCTGTTTATTTGCAAACGGTAATAAGATCAGTTTATTTAACATGTACTGACATCAAAAGATAAGCGTAAGCTATTAAAACATTACTACACATCATTGAACCATTTTTATGTCTAATTCATGGGGGCCAAACTGACTTATAATGTTCAACAAGCTAACTTGTTAACACTCACTGTATGTAGTGGTGTTCACATTGCGGTGAGGGGTGGGGTAGTCAAGTCTCTCAAGAATGAACTTTCATCATTATCAAGTTGTTTCTGATTCTATAATTCCTTGAAAGCAAACCACCAATCATACCAGTTTGATAATTGTTGTAGGGTCATACACAGTTGTGTAGTCCAGGGTATATACGGGTATACAGAGTATATCCACTTGTTTTTCAGTCAGCATTGGATATACCCAGTTCTAAACCCCTGTGACGACCACCATTAATTTTTTATTTGCAAGCCTAATGCCTCTATGCCCATAGCCAAAGATGTGGGTACAATTTCAGATGAAGATGTCAAATATAGTAATTGTGCCCTTTGTCATTGCCGGGGGCCACATTAACATGAAAGTTTGTGACCTTGGGATCATGTATCATAAATTATGTGACAAGCAAATACAACCAATGGATTTTTGAGGTAAACAAAGTAGAGTCATCCTACATGTCACTATTTCTAAAATGGTGTTTTTCTGGGCTTTCTAAAAAAAAAAATAAGGGGCAAAAAACTGAGTTTACCCACTTCTCCAGGGACCACTACTCCACTAGTCATACAAATCACCCACTCTCCATTGTGTTAGTCAGTGGGTGGTGTCTGTCAGAAATGACTGCTGATAAGTTACTGTTATCTACTATAAACCAAATGCATTGACAGTTAATTTCACAAGCACAGGAGGAAACATTAATGGTTGTTGCGTGACATTTGGTTACAAATTATGCATCTTGTTCATTTATGACCAACACAAACCCAAACATAACTTTTTATTCAAGTATTAAAATGTAAAGCACATTATTCTGAATATCAACAAAGTACGAATCAACACAATTAGAAAAGCAAAACTCTTTTCCTAAATAATCACTTTTGTAACATGTGGAATCGCTCCAACAACCCATTCTCCTGGCTTCTCCTTATTCATGTAATGCATAGAAATGTTTGCACAGTAGCTTTAGTAAACTACAATCCTTTGTCCCAAAAATACCTCAGTTGGTCCCTTAACTAAAATACAAAGGGGAAGAAAACTTGATAAAAGTATTTAATATAATGGATATGACTGTTTAAATTAATGATAAAATTTAGTCAAGTAGGTTAATCCATTTTCACACATACAGGTTATCAGATCTGAGTTTTTTTTCAGCATTACGAGTATAAGAATGTTTATGGGGAGAACATCATTTTATAGCACATTTATATACATTTTTAGGGACTGTAGTATATGTACTAAAAGCCAGATAGTATAGCTAGAAACATAACGCTGTTTACCTGACAGATAACTAAAAATATGCCTGAACAGCTTAACATTGGTCAGAATCGTCATGCTTAATTTTTTTTAAGATCTAAAATGAGTAGAAGGCACAAAAAAATTAGATCAGTATCCCACCCTAAATCAAATTGTTCTTGCAATATTTCTTTCTTTTTCTTATTGTTTTTTGTGGGTTATTCATTTAGAGAAATAGATTTACAATGTAAGCTCATTTAAAATGAGACAGGTAATAGGCAAATATCCCAGTCTGACAGGGACTGACGCATAGATATTTAAAGAGCTTTTGTGCCTTTGATTTGGTTTAAGTGGTCAATATGCCCTTCATAGTTGACATCGTCATAAATCTGGTAATCAGAGGAGCACATCACTAACAACTGAGGTAATGGGTTCAACACCTTGGCGACATCTCAAATAACACTAGTGGCAAATGGTAAAACCTAGTGGAAAGTCCTAATGCATGCTAAAAGGTGCTGCAATGAGACATCATTTAACATTCCTCTTATTTAAGTAAAAATACGGTTGGGGGGTGGGGGGGAAATCACACACAAATTAAGTGTCCTAAGCAGCTGACATCAACCTGTAGCCAGCTAATATCTGATGGCTGGAAAAACCAGTTTGTCCTAAGCACCCTTCAAAGAGAGGAAGCCAAAAACCATCACTCTTACGTCCCCAAAAAACAAACATCCTTTCCAAAGTGCCTGTGAGTGCTTTAGATTGCTAAAACTTCAGAAAAATAATTCTGTTTATAGAAGCAGTGCTACTCTGCAATATAAGCCTAAGTACAATCCTAACAGGTAATAACAATCAAACTTGTGGAACAAACATTGCTGGGGGATACAACTAAGGATATGTGCTTTTAAGAATTAAAGTAACCCCCAGTGTATGAAAAAAAAAACATTAATAGAACATAAGCTTTATAACATTAAACTTAAATTTCCTAAATAATATATAAGTACCATGAATTCTAATGTCAAAATGCTCTTTTAAAAGTGCATCAGATACCAGGTCTGTTGCCAGCAGTGATAGTTTGAGGATTTGTAATACAAAAATACACTGCACTCAAGAGTATTTTCTTCCACATGTAGCACTGGGACAAGCTGAATTTTGCAGGAAAATGAACAAACAGAAGAACAAGTGTGGGAAATATGGGCTCTGCTGCAGCATTAGACGCCTGTCTGCTGAGGTCTTTGTCTTCAGCCATCTTTTAAGTGACCGGCAGTCACAGAGCACAACCTGGAGCTGAGTCATGTCCGTACCAAGGACACTCAGAAAGTCCAACAAAGTCCTGGATGAATCTGTCATTTTCATGCTGTCAGTCTGCAGTGATACCTTTCTCTCTGAGCTCTTCTGTCACTCGCACCAAGTAAGTGGGATCTGGGTAACCAAAGCTGTAAGGAGAAATAAAAAGCCAATAGCAATAGTGTCATCTAGCCAAAGACATCAACTGACATCATTTCCTTGTCAGGAACACATATTATATCAGTCAGTCAGTCTTTATAGAGCCCTTTTTGCTACCACATTCAAATCTCTCTATCCATTCACCTCCAGCTGAAAGCCAATACATACCAGCGCGGCCCACCCCATATTGAGGTCTTATGGTGAATGTCATTCCAGGTGATGACGTTTTGCATGCCCGTAGTCATGGAGGTACCGATGGTGAAGATAAGGCGCTGTTCAAAGGCCCGGCGCAGCAGACCCAGCACGCGGTTCCCCTCAGGGCTGTCAGGGAGGTAGGCCACACGGTCTGTTCCTGGGTATCGAACGCCTGGGTTAGGGTGTTCTAGCTGTTGGTAGCACAGGTGTAAAAGAAGTCAGGGTATGTTTTGTTATGGCTTTTCCACATATCTTTAGTAAGCTATCTGGCTTTTTATTGCACATATAAGGTCTGCAGTTATAAATGCTGAAGTCCCCACCTCTCCCACAACCTGTGCTCCGGAGCTGTCTGACAAGTCTCATTTACAATCAAGGCTTTCATTTTCCTTCTCTCTACACAACATCACAAAGGTGAACATTTACAATATGTGTGGCTGGTGGCTAATTACAGGAGCTACAACTTACGTTTTAGAGCCAATTCAAAGTAGCACAGATGTATCCATCAGTGTCACTCTCGCCAAATCAGATACCAGGAAATTTGGGTGTGTAATCAGCACAGATTGAGATTATCTCAAATAAGGTAACAGGGCGTAGACCTTAAGAGGTGACGTTACATGTAGATTGCATGGTGAGTGAAAGTTAAACTGATAAGGAAAATGGGCAGAGGATTTCATCACAAAGAAGACAAAACATGAAAACAAATAAAGAAAGAAAGATACACGGACAATAGCTGCCCAAAATAACCCTTAATTTTCAAACGTAGTTTCAATCCACAACAAAGCAGATATCAGTCAATCATGACTTGGGTTTTTTGTTATAGCAGAGAAGAAAAAAAAGACCAATGACAGCAACAATGCAGGACTACCTGCCCATCAGGTTGTTTCACATATTTTTGAGAGCCCCTAAATGCTATAAGAAGAGGCGTGTTTCTGAAGAAGTGTAGAATGGACACAGAACCATGCTGGCACCCTCAGACAGCAGGTGACAAGAGGTGCAATGAGAATGTACAGTATGACAAATAGTCCTTTATTTTTTTTCATTTAATATAGGAGGTAAACCTATTATATTTGACCCCTGAATTAAAATGATGTACATTTAATGAAGCACAAGGTCAGCTGAGTGCATGAAATGCTTTTGACAATCAAGACTGTCGAATGACCGTCACAATACCGTCAGGTTTTGCCATTTTAAGCATGTCTAATAAATGCTCTTGAGAGCAGCATTTGTCCAAGTACAGTCGTAAACAAAATTATTCATACTCTTCCATTAAAGAAGGAAAAAAAATCAGCTGTCACTGAAATAAATTGAAACTGACAAAAGTAATAATAAATAAAAATTTGATGAAAATCATGACATTGTTATTGGATTGTGGTTCAATAGAAATATTTTTAATAAACGAGCAAAATATATAAGAAATTAATATATGTTACGTCACTCATAAGCTAATATTTTGTTGAACAATCATTTGAGGAAACCAATGCAATCAGTTGTTTTCTGTAACTCTCCATCAGACTTTTACACCTGTCAACAGGTATTTTGGCCCACTGCTCATCAGCAAAGTGTTCTGATTGGTCCAGGACCATATTGTTTGTTTGTTTTTTATTATTTTTTCGGCTCTATTATATTAACAAACAATGTCTTATTTCACTAAATTATAATTTACCAAATTTATATCTATTATTACTTTTTTCAGTCTCCAGTTATATGAATTACTATTAAGAATTTTGTCTTTTATTTAATGGAAAGGTATGAATAATTTTGTTTACGACTGTATTTATTTTCTTTTAGTCATTGACTGTATTCATTTTGTGGTACATCTATTTATAAAGTAGTTACTTTTATACAATGAGGAATTTTAGCTGGCACATATAGGTCATTCACACTTCATTTCTCTCAGATTTTATAAATGGGCAAAACATAAAAAAATGTTGCTGCCTCAAACCATTTAAAAAAAATTCATTTAAAAATACTTGTTAATAT
>JAOXYM010000014.1:14701122-14724844 GCA_028567055.1 Leptatherina wallacei
GCAGCTTTTAGCTGTTATGCTGCAAACAAGTGGAACAAACTGCCAGTAGAGATTAAACTTTCACCAAATGTAAAAACCTTTTAAATCCAGGTTAAAAACATTTCTGTTCTCATGCACCTGCATGAAATCTGCTCAGTATCTTTTAACTTATTTTGCTTTCAATCTTTTTAATGATTTTTTTTGTGTGTTCAAATGATTTGGTTGTAATTCTAGCTGCTTTTTATCTGTAATGCTTTTAATGTTTTATGTAAAGCACTTTGAATTTTCTTGAACTTGAAAATGTGCTATACAAATAAACTTGCCTTGCCTTTTTCATTTGACAAACAAATTAATGCTGCTGTCAAAGCCAGCTTCTTTCAGCTTAGAATCCTCTCCAATGTCAAACCATTCCTCTCAGTTTGTGATTTTGAGAATGTGATCCATACTTTCATCTAGTTGAAACTTGACTGCCACAATGGTCTTTATTCAGGTTAAAGTCAGTCTGCTGTTGCTCTGCAGGTCATTCAAAGTGCAACTGACTGACTCTTAACAGGCACATGTAAGTGAGACCATGTCACATCCATTTTAGCTTCTCTGCCATCTTGAAAGGCATTTTAAGATCTTATCGTCTGTGTTTTTAGTGTTTAAGTAGATTAACATTTTCTTATCTTTCTGACCTTTTAACTCTGCTCACCCCTTCCAAAGCACTGAGAGCTGACTAGAAACTTTCTGGTTTTCTGGAGGACCAGGCTAAAACACAGTGGTGATCGACGTTTTTTTTGTTGCTGGCCCCAAACTGTAGAACTGCCCTTCCCTCCACATCAGGGCTTCACCAACAGTGCATATTTTCTAAACTTGTATCAAAACCTGTTTTTACACCGTGGCTTTTAAATCAGTTAGAGTTTTGACATTTAGTCATTTGAGTTGTTTTGCAGCATTTTGTGTCTTGCTCTATTGTTTTAAACTGAACAGCACTTTGGTCAATATCTATTGTTTAAAGCAAAATCAATTTAATTCTCTTCTTTGTTTATTTTTGTTTATATTTACGCAATCTCTGTGAAAGATTTTCAGCATTGTACTCGTCAAACTTTAAATGTCATTATTACAGTCAGACCAGTAGGTAACATTTAACCACAGAAAAGGGTAATTACGTCATAGAATTACTATTTTATGCATATTTTATACATATTGGTAGAAATTCTGGCAGCTATTTTGTACTTTATTTTATCTTATTTATTCTTTTGCAGCTTTGTTGTATTTGAGCTTATTTATTTTGTTTCAAGTATTCTATTTTATTATTCTGTTGTTTTGCACTGACTGGAGGGCTTTTTTTTTATTTTGTTGTACCTGTTTCAATGACAAATAAAGTTCCATTCTATTCTATTCTAGAAATCTCCTGGAGAATATTAGATTTCACTGATATTTCTGTGTGTGTTTTTTTTTTAAAAGAATGATTCATTCATGTGTGAATATGATGGCTGTGAATAGGATTTGTAATATTAGTAAAGTAAAAATATATAAGGGAAGAGAATAATTATACACACAACCCTCATAATATTAGCCAAAATTTACTCATAAAATTTTTTAAAATGAACCTGCTTTTTGTTCATGTGCTTTCTATGCACTCCTCTCAAAAGCTGTAGTGAACAGTTGTAATGTGAATATTAATAGAAAGGAGTGAACAGTTGTGGCCAATCAGGGAACCATATAAAAGATTTTAGCTCTGTCACTGAGCTCTTCTTATGACCTATGAAAACTACGATCACCCATCACCCTCCTGCCCTTCATCTTCACATTGTTTTCCATTTTTCTTTTTCATTCTTAATCCTTGAAACATCTCATTATTGAAGACAAGTTGATAAGAGTTGGAAACAAGTAATAAGTATTGGGATGTGTAGATTTTGATATGCTGGGTGGATGTTCTTTTCTTTTCTTTTCTATTCTATTCTATTCTACCGTCATTTGCCAGATGCTTTTCTCCAAAGTGACTTCTATCTATGAGTGAGAACAACTCAAGCAAGAAATCAAACAGGACAGGACATCATAATAAAAAAATAAAATAAAATAAAATGTTATGTTAAAGACAATAATTCAGCTGATATCCAACACCTTATACTATTTGTTTTTGCCATTTATTTCCCCCTTTAATACCAGTGGAACAATGACTTGTGCATTATAAAAAGTAGTCAAACACTGTATTTAATTTCTTCATCACAACGTCTTTGAATGAACACAAATAAATTCACACATGTATAAAAAACATCAATTAACTTTCACATAAAAATATTATTTGAATAAATAAAATAACTGTTTCAAAAGATTGTTTACACTGTTAAAACCGTTTCAAGTCAAAGTCAATCAGCCGATACCAATATTAAGCTTATATGTCTACACATCCCTAATCATTTGTCACTTATCCTCTGGATTCCTAAAAGATTAACACACAATCCTTTCCCGTATTTCAAGCCAATCACAACTAACTTTATGCTTCCCTCCCATGTGTTTGGAGGCTGCTTGGTTTTATTATCCTAAATCCTCATCAGAGTCATATTTGGCCCAGTCAACAGTAAACATTTCCTACTCTTCTTCTCGTGTTGTACTTTTTCCCTGTGTTGGCTATTGTTATATTTTTGCTTTTGACATCTGCCAAGTTGTATAAAGAAATATGCTGGTTCAAGTCCAAATCCTTGAAGCAGTCCCCAAAAGTGACATCAGCTTGACTTACCTTCCTCTAGCCTTTACATAACCATGATTTTTGTAGTCAGTGCCACATAGAAAATCACTCAATCACGCAGCTGGCGTATCAGACACCCTCTGCTCCTTTGAGATCCAGATGGATAAAGCACTTTTAAAAGTTTCAGTTGATTTTACAGCTGTTTTAGAGTGGCATCTTTGATTAAGCGGAATGAGAGGCAATATGAAACCAATACTACCGGCTATACTATGGGGCAGACAGAATCAGGTTACATGGGCCTATCCCAGTATGATGGGCTGTTGAGTATGACAGGGAATTAAGGTATTGATATTTTTAAGATAAGATTTATTTAAATTTTATTTAACCTTTATTTAACCAAGAAGTCCCTTGAGTCTACTGGCTCTTTTTTATGGGAGGCTTGGCCAAGAAGGCACATTTCAGCAGTCAACACATATAAAACACAACACACAATAAAATAGCCTTAAGGTGCCCTGGATGGCATTCCAGGGTCAAGGTGCAAAATTAGAAACTGCAGTTGTGCTTATCACAGAGGACATTTTTCATATTATACAGCATTAATCTGGATGATTACAACTAAAAGTTGTTGACTAGTGTTAAACTACTCAAAGAACAAAAGGGTCTACCAATCACAGTTTTGTAGACTAAAATTAACCAGTGAGGTTTTCTCCTTTGGGTCAATGAGGGCCAGGAAGCAAGATTTATTAAAAAAAACACAATGATGTCTGCTGGGTAAGAAATTAGAAACAAAATGTGAGATGTCAAATGATCACAACAATAAGCAATACAGAATAATGCTTTTTAAAACTTAAGAAAGCTATATGACACAAAGCTTTGTGACACAAAGCAAACTCAAACCAATGCTTTTAAATAGTAAATGAATGAATCTGACATAACACAACCAAAATAATCCAAAGACGTTGTACAAATTGTACAAATTATTATACATCCAGAAGACAAAAAACACTATAAAGAAATACAAAACAACCATAAGCACATTGGTCAGCCTTCATGCTATCTTTCTTTGCTTTATACTTGAACTTGCCTGACTGTATGCAAGCAACAACACCAAGCTTCCAAGATGTGACAGAAAATGACAAGAGATTTGAATGTGATGCAAAACGTCTGCAACTCACAAGTTAAAAGTATAATAAACAAATAAATGAAAAATAAAATAAACATGTCTCACCTCAGAAAAACCACAATGAAAACACACAAAAAACATCAAGATTCAAAGAAAGCCACTATCAATTTGTAGCATATTTCAGTGCTTCATTTTCATAACTTTATTAATGAGTCGTTTTTATCATGTATGATTTGACTGTGGTAATTGTGGAGGGAGTCTGGTGGTGTTACTATTACTCTGCTCTGACAATGAGCCCAGTCATTCTAGAATTATCTTGCACCGTGCCCACGTTCCAAGCAGGCGGGTAAAACGCAACGTCACGAGAGCATGGAAAACACGCGATGTTTGGAGACGCAACAGCGCCTCTGTTGTAAACCTCTGTTAACTGTTTCGGTCTCAGTGATCATTTTTGCCGGCTTCATTGCTAGATAACACTAATATTGATATCGTGATCCGACGAGGGAGTTTTATTTATAAAACGGTGAAAATGTAAGTGTTGATTTTACTGTGTAGCTGCTATCGTAGCTAACCAGCCACAAGTGTTTTAAGTGGTTTAATGCGGATGAACTAGCTAACATTAGCCAACTCGGCTAGCACACGAGTTGGCCTCAGCAGTGCAGCTGTACTCAACGTTATAGGACTAAAAGCCATCGCACGTCTTCGAATCCATCTACAAATGAGTCTCTGCCCGTTTGATATAATACAGTACTACAGGTCTTCCGCTCAACGGGTTGGCTTGTTTTGTGTGTGCGTTTTATACCAGCTCATTTTGTCGTTAGCTGTTAGGCTAATGTCAACTAACGTGACTAGGGTAAAGTTAGCTACTCTGAAAAGTCACGGTGTCATGCCCAGAAATTTTCGTTTTATGTTAACAAAGGGAAACCTCAGCCTCTATACATTTGTAAGTTGTGTTCGTAATATAAGCCGTCGATACTTTTTTTTTCCAATGTGACTCACATAGAAGTTATCATGCAGCTTGAAATCATTGCAGTTTTACAACATTCACTGTATGAGAATGTCATGGTTGTCCTGATGCCTCGATTTTGATGGCAGGTGCACTAGCTTGAATAACAGTTATTATTAGGAAAATTATTATTTGGGAAAAAAAAATAAGGCTTTAAGTCCTATAATAATCGGTGCAACCAAGCTTCACTTTTCCTCATAATGACTCAGGTGGACTGCACCCTATACACGCGGGCCATCAGAGCAGAATGACCACCGCAATAATATGTTATACTCTTCAGTATTAAATAAACATAGACATAGAATGACTCATGGATTATTGTATGTTGTGCTGATCAAGTTTAATTATTTTCTTTTTTCTACTTCTTGTCATTAGGCAGCCTGCAACAGCTAAATGGTATGACAGACGAGACTCTGTTTTTGTAGAGTTCTGCGTGGAGGACAGCAAAGATGTGCAAGTTAATTTTGGCAAGTCAAAATTTGATTTTAGGTAAGTTGCATTAAAAGTGTGGTGATTAATACAGCTGAAGTCCCATTTCTGATCAATTTAATACAATTCTGAGCCTAAAACTACATCTTAAAAAACATGGTCCCTAATCTGAGGCATGGACATTTTTTGTGCATTGTTAAAAAAGTTTATGCACAACCAAAGGACAGAAAACAGAGCTCATCCCAATTATTTTGGCAGAACAAAGCTCCTAAAAAGCTTCATGAAACATCCCTTTACCAAGCGTAGCAAAAGGTTTGATCAAGGGCCATAAAAGGTTTTGCAGTCCCAGCATTGCACACTTTTTGTTTTAAAAAGGGACAGACTATTTAATTTAATTGTATTTTATTGTGTCTAAGTTTCTGTTCAATTTTGTATTTTAATATTTTGTATTTTGACGACCTCTGAACCACACTCTGGCACAACAATTTCCTCTGGGATAAATAAAGTCATTCTTATTCTTATTTATGTCTCAAAATGCAGAAGTTTGATATTGTATCATAAGACTTTATTTCTTTGAGCTATTCAGAGAACATTATTATATGTATACAAGATGCATGCAAGCAGATTTCCCTTTGCATAAATACTGGGCTTTACAGTGATATTTTTATATCGGGCCAAGCAATTACTAATTTAGAAGTGACTAACAATGCCTTATTAAGAAGGGAGAGTTGGGGGGTTTCCTTGCATATTTATAAATTTATTGATGTAATAAGCACTGTCTAAGCTAACAATCCAATCAACAGTAACCACTGTCCCAGAATAAGTTTCTTTCACATGTCACTTGCAGCATGTTTACAATAGGTGCTGTCTTTTTTTTAATTTGACTTCACCAAGTTGTAAAGCAGGGATGTCAAGGCGCAGAACTTAACAACAAGCTGTTGGACCCATTTGATTTGAATCAAATGTTTTGAAGCAATATCAGCAGCCCCAAGCTGCTGATATTGCCAAATAAGGGGAGGAGCAGTAATGCAACCAATATGAAAAAAAGCAACCCAAAAACCAAACATTCAAAACTGTTAAAAAATGCTGTCAGCTTGCATTTTCCACAAGCCTGGTTCAAAACCGGGTGATGAAATGATGTTTTATGATAAAGATGTTTAATTATTGAATAAACCAAAATTTCCAAGTGGAGAAAATGTACTTCTGTTAAGAAATGATTGACAACCTCACAGTTTAGCCTTCTAGATGCACACACAGAAGTGTTTGTAAGCAATGGAATGACAAATACTTTATTAATCCCTGAAGGAAATTATGATAAGCAACCCAGACTTTAGTAAATTAGCAAAGTAATGAAAGCATTTGTTAGATGTAAATTCAGAATCATTCCTCTTTTATCTCTTTTTACAGCTGTGCCAGTGGAACAGAAAAAATCAAACACCATAATGCAGTGGATCTTTTTGGGGAGATTGACCCTAAAGTAAGCTAGTCATTTGCAGACATAGTTACAGTATAAGGGTGTGTTTTTATTCCATGAAAGACATAAAACTTTTTCTGTAACACACAGGGTTCCAAGCACAGGCGCACTGACAGGTCTGTGTTGTGCTGTTTACGAAAAACAGAGGCTGGGAAGTCATGGCCACGGCTTACCAAAGACAAGACAAAGGTAACAAACTCATCAGCTTGACATTTATAGGCACAGATGTGTGGGAAATTAAATATTGCCACTTGTAAATCTCATCAAGTGTGTAGCTCTTGAACTCATTTAAGTCTATTTAAAAGCATCAAAAGCATTTTTTTAGAAAATCTAATTATCTAGCTTGGTGTCATAATTAAGTATACTAGTTTACATATCAAATAATTATTTGTTTAAGCAAATCAATTCTGTTTTAGTGCAACTGGTTGAGTGTGGATTTCAATAATTGGAAAGACTGGGAAGACGATTCAGATGAAGACTTGTCAAGTTTTGACAAATTCTCAGAGGTAATAGTGTCACACAATCAGAGTTTAAAATTTGAAAAAGTTTAGATTTACAGATGTGTTGAATGTCACCTGTGATTTCCTCCAGATGATGAACAGCATGGGTGGGGACGATCTACCCGATTTAGATGGTGCAGAGGAAGAGGTATGATTTTAAAGATGTACATATATTTATGCAGTTCTTCTTTTATATAATTAATATGATTTACTACATTGATGTGATGTGTGGAGGATTCTAGGATATGGAATTTACCAAGGAAAGCAGTGAATGAAGGTTTCTGATTGTTTTTGCTTTGTTTTCCAGCATGATTCAGCAGACAGTGATGATGAAAGTAAGTATGAATTTAAAAGAGCTGTCTTGTAATTTGTATTAAATTATCACTTATCCCCACATATATTATACAGGGAAAACTTGTTTTTTCACTGCAGCTGTCTTAATGCAAAAAAAGCAAACAAAATAAAAAAATTTAGAAAGAAAAATTATTTTAATATGAAACCTAGATACCACTAGATGTCACTTAATCAAACAATCTGCCCCTTTAAGTCAGTGACAGTTAATATTTGGCTTCACAAATGTTCCTCTCTAGGTATTGGCTTAAATATAACTGTATTCAAAAATCTTTTGGGACTTTTGTAGTGTCATCACTCCTGTCTTATTTACCATCAGTTATTATTAATTTCGACTGATCGATAATTTGCTGTCAGTAGCCATTCAGATCTAATCACATACTTACACATGTGTGTTGAACTTTCTTCCAGAAATGCCCGACCTTGAGTAAACAGACATGGTTGCCACCTCAGTAGTTCTCAAAGCAAGTTACAAGTCTGTTGAAGAGAGAGACACAACATGAGTTGGCAGCCACGCTTGAGATGAATCTCTCCACGCAGTTTCCAAAGCGAAACTCCTCAAGGGAGTGACAGGGAGTGACTGTTGGATACAGACATGCACAGACATCCATAGCAACATACAGTGCTGTGCTTTGCTGTTTTGTTCTGCATGGACAATTCTGTTCAAATGAAAATGTTCTTGTTCCTTGACTTAAATGACTGTAATGGGATGTGCTGATGTCTTACACCTTCTCTCTCTCTCTGTTTTTTGCGATGTCAGATGATGTATTAAATGTTGTGATTTCTAATAGAAAAAAACTCACAATGCCTATTTTCCAAAAAAAGTAGATTTTTTTAATGACAGATTTCCCCCCCCCTTTAATGTTTGTATTGTAAATTGCACTTATGTTTTTTAATTTAAAAGGCTTTCAATGGGTTTCCAATGCATCCAGACATCTGCAAATATTTAACATTTTCATTTTTTAAACATGTTTCTGCATTTAAAATAAACAGAAATGCTTGTGCAACTTAAAGTTTGTGTTGAAAATTTGGGAGTGGTACATTATTTTCATATAGCCATACTTTGGAAAAGGTGAGTCTTTTTTCCTTAGCTGTCACCGTATAAAACACCATTGTAGCAGGTGTATGAAAAAAAAATCTTCCATATGCCCACTAAAGCAAGAACAGAAATGTTTTATAGTCTACTAGAAGTTATCCACATAGGTTATAAATGTTTATCACGTTGGCCAGAAATATGCTTTGGAAGCTCGTGTGTTTGATTCAACATGTCAAACACTTCTCTGTTTGTCGTATGCAGTGAGACTTTGACTAAATGTTTCTAATAAACTTTTAACAAAGAATTACTGGTCACTGTTTTGTTCATACTGGCTACAAACCTGCTCTTCTACCACTCGGTTGTAAGCAGTAAAAGACAAAAACATCAGCTCAAACGCTGCATAAATGTTTTCCAGAATCCAGCTGGTTTTAATGTGATACCCCTGCCTACCATATTAGTTAAAAGCCTGATAAAAACTTGCATTTATTGGGAAAAAAAGAAAACTTTCACTAGATACAGTCTTCTTTAGTGAGCTCTAATTGTAACATCAGACTTAATTTTATTGAACTGACATCTTCCGTTATTCATCTCAGCTTTAAGTCTTAACATCAGCTGCGTTTCACAAAGTTGTTGCATGGAGTGAAGATTTTTGGACTTTGCCCTCAATTGTTGATACAGGGATTGCACAAGAAAAGGAATCATGTTGAGGCCTGAATCTAAAGCAATCTTATTAAATGTGCATGTCGGCATGTTAGTTTTGAAAAAAGGAAAGACATAAAAATTGTGACTTTGTCCAAGAACTTCTTTACAGCAAGTATGAAATGTCACTATATGACCACTGTGTTGTGCTAACGTCACTGCACTTCCCTCTAACCTTATAATATGGGATATTTTCGGGGGTTTCTCAATGCCTCTGAATTAAAGACTGATTTTTAAAAAAAAAAGGGGGATAGAAGCTTGAAATTCCCCCTTTCTGTGTATATAAGTGTGAATTAGCTGTGATTTTTGTGTGATTTCTTTTTTCAAATGTAACTATGCTTATTTACCTGTTTAGAGATGCTCATCTGGCCTAGTATCAACACTGATTAACAGTAACTGGATTGGATTTATGAAGCTCTTTTTTAGTCTTGGGTACTTCTGAAAGTGCTATAAAACATAAACAACATTCATGTAGTGACCTGCACATACATTTCTTGATCTACACACCCTGATAAATACATTAGGACACAGGATTTAGTAGTTTTGCTGAAGTATATTTAAACAAATTGGTTGGATTTATTTAAAACATAGATTTTCATGAACAAAATGAATGATATCACTAAGAATCTCAGAACAAAAGAGTTCCTCACATAAATACTTAACTTGGAATCATTATCTTTTGCACTGCAAGCACCTGCCCCAGTTTTTACTGTGTTCTGCAGTGTATGTTTTCACTACTGTATGGATGGTGTAGGAAATCTAGTGTGAGATGTTTAGGGGCATGTTGTGTTTGCATCAGCAGTCTGGACCTGTGGAGCAGGAAAACACAATGCAAGCATCTTTTCAACACCCTCCACTGTAAAACTAAACTGTGGGCTTATACCCACAATAAGTGGCTTAGGGAGTCACGAGGAGGACATAATACTCATCACAATGGAGATGCCCTAACTAGCAAACTTGGTTTCAGATCAGTAGTGTTAAACTTTTTTTTTTAAGATAATTCTTTTTCACCATCATTGCAACTGTACATTGAATTTAAATGATAATATAAAAAGTAAAATACTCTTTCAGACTTTTAAACATTTCTATTGATTCTATTTGTTCTATTTGTTCTTACTTGTTCTCTATTTATTTAAATTTCACTCCAAATCTGAAACATTAACAGCACAGAGGTTTAAAATATATTTATTTAGCCACTCTTGCCAATGGAAAAGAGAACTTGCACATTCAACAGTGATAGCAACACAAACAGATCATAGAAGCTAGCAGAAACTGTTACTGCCAGCGTTTTGTTTCCATGCATGAAAGCACAAAAAGCATTGAGCTCAGCATAAACCTTTCAGAGCGCTGCGGCCATCCCTGTAGCTGCCCTGGTCAGCACGATGCTCCAGTGCAGATGCTCAATGCCAGGCCTGCTCTTCCCTCTTCCCCTGCCACCATGGATTTTCCACCGCTTTATCCGACCTGAGCCTCCAAACCAATCCACCACACACAATGTAAAACTCTGTCTAATCAGTTCTGTCGCCACAAACCTAAATGGTAGTAGTGGAGAAATTGAGAATTTACTCAAGCTTTATGAATCACAGCTTTGATCAGAGTAAATATGCATTGCACCTGAGTCAGTAAGAGGAAAATTGAGGAAACTCACTGAGATATTAGAATGTAAGCATATTAATTCTATTCATGTAAAGATATCTGAAGGATTGGAAACCAAGCAAAATCTCATAGCACTCAGTGCTTCTCTTTCCCTCACAGGTTTTGCTGACCATATGCCCACCACCTTTCTGTTTTCAGAAAGAAAAAAATTATTTCCAAAAGAGATAGCTGATGCCATGAATAATGTTTTTCTTGATAATGCTTGAACCAGTCTTGTAAAAGACTTCAAAAGTCTGGTTTTCAAATCTTTTGTTTTCAAAAGCAAAAGCTCCACAGCCTCAAGAAAAATCAATGAATAGCTGAACCCATAAAAAGCTTAAAAATGTTAGTTGCTCCAAATGATCTTCTTTTGTTTAACAGAGGAGTGTTGTTGGCCTTAATTTCGTCAATCGTCAATTTCCCTTAGGGGATCAATAAAAAAAAAAGCATCTATAATTTTGTTAAGCTTCCTGCTTACACTAAGTTTAACCACAGGTCACAATTTTCCCTGTAAATGGAGAGTATTTCTTGCAGAGGTCAGATTATTTCAAATTCACAGATTTTTATCTGCACTTTTTAAACTTGCAAACGGCAAGTCTGGACAGGAAGAAGGTCAAGGCAGGAGAGGGGTTAAATGACTTTGTTTTGATTTGTAGTATTGTGCACTGACCCCTCCCCTGGGCTCTGTGGGACTAGGTGCCCCTGGGGTGTTATAAAAAGGCCTCTGAGCTCCCCCTGCTCTGATAAAGAGGCTGAATGTCTGCAGGACATGCTTAACGTTTGTCCATCCATGTTCCTCTACTAACAACCAGCAGGGTTGGCACATAGATGCACAGAGACTGGCAAACTGCTCCACTCAGGAGCTCTCTATGACAGACATCAGAATTAAGAAGGAAGAGCAGCAGATTACTCTCAGTTACATGTTGAGAAGTTTATGTATTGTTGCATTTAGCTTTAGAGTGGCAGTTTATGTTTGAGGGCAATTTTTGTTATTTTTTTGCTTAGTTTTTTGGGCATCAAGTGCAGTTGTTATTGTGGAGAAGCATCTTCTCCCTTTAGCTGATTAGTTAGTTTTTTTCTGTTGACTTTTCGTCCCTTCACTGTTTAGAAGTTTACTTTTTGACCTTGTGCCACCATGTGGGAGTTCAGGTCAATGTCTTTCTGGCGGGCGGTGTTTGCCGAGTTCTACGGCACCATGTTCTTTGTATTCTTTGGATTGGGGGCAGCCCTCCGCTGGACCACCGGGCCACACAATGTTCTTCACGTTGCCTTTTGCTTTGGCTTGGCGGCTGCCACCTTTATCCAGTCCATCGGTCACATCAGTGGAGGACACATCAACCCAGCTGTTACCTTTGCCTACCTGATCGGATCTCAGATGTCTCTGTTCCGTGCTTTCTTCTACATCGTGGCCCAATTACTTGGAGCACTGGCTGGTGCTGCTGTACTGTACGGGGTCACACCCAACAACATGAGAGGAAACCTGGCTCTGAACACGGTAAGACACTGGAGTTACTGGAACACTTTACATCCATTATTACAAAATGGCTACTAAATGTACTAAATGTTACATGATGCTTTAACAAACTTTGATACCGAGATGGATAGCTATGTATTAAGTTATGTAATGAGCTAGGTTGTAAACAATAAAACAACTGAGAGCTGGGGGGAAAAAAAGTGTTTGCATTACAAAAGCTGTAGTTTTTTCCATTTGATTTTCTAGTAATATTTCCAGCTGTAGATATATGTGGATTTTGAATTCATGATTTAAAATTTTTCACTTCATGGCTCTTTCCTTCTGTCACAGCTGCAGCCAGGTGTCAGCTTGGGCATGGCTACAACAATGGAGGTTTTCCTCACCCTCCAGCTTGTCGTCTGCATCTTTGCTGTGACAGATGAGAGGCGCAATGGACGCCTGGGCTCTGCTGCCTTGGCCATTGGCTTTTCTGTGCTCATTGGGCATCTTCTTGGGGTAAGGGTCATCCCAAGGTGTAAAAATTTGAAACTGCTCTCATGGTTCATACAAGAATGTGAGCGTTGTATCACCTTAGATAGATATATGTATAGTCTTATTCATGAGCGGTTCTCTGTGTGTTATTTAGATGTACTATACTGGAGCAGGAATGAACCCAGCAAGGTCCTTTGCCCCAGCTGTCCTGGTCAGGAATTTTGTTAACCACTGGGTAAGATCTGTTGATAATTTTGAATTACAAATTTGTGCAACACGTAGAAGAGTGGTTTCCTCATACTCAACAAAATCTGACTGCTCTCTGTCTTTTACAGGTGTACTGGGTGGGACCCATGATTGGCGGTGCTATGGGTGCTCTGCTGTATGACTTCATACTATTCCCACGTATGCGTGGTCTTTCCGAGAGGCTCGCCACACTGAAGGGCACCCGGCCTCCAGAGGTTGAGGGCCAGCAGGAAACCCGGGGAGAGCCCATCGAGCTCAAAACACAGGCCCTATAAGCCTGGAGAAGAAGATTGGCTTTCTGACCCCCATCCTGCACCTGTCATGCCTCACTCTGCACCCTCAGTTCCTGGTCCATCCTCAGCCCACACACTGTTTTTGCACACATACCTCCTCCCCCACCTCCACATATGATAACAGCAATCTCAAACCCCTTTGTCATCCTTGTTCCTCATCCACAACTGGACCTACTGAATTATAGTGAAGGGGCACTCATAGCCCTAACCATCTTTCCTGATTTCATTTCTACCCATCCTTCATTCTCCTCTTCCTCCTTGGAATGCAGGATAAAGATGGAGGGTTAGAAGAAAACTTGCCACTGAAGGAAGCACCCTGTGCCCTGTGGTGTGGGGAATCAGTTACTCCTGGCTGACCAGGTGGCTATAACTGCTCAGGACAGGGGCCGCTATTTCTATCTTTCTACCTTTCTCTTTCTGTTTTTTCTTCCTATTTTGTAGTCTGGTAGGAGTGAAGCAACATTAGAGCAGTGGACTTCTGCATGCTTTTCCGTTTTGATCCAGTGTGATCTCGCCCTTTGTTTGTTTTGTTTCATGAACTTTGGGTAAATTACACGTCAGTATTGTATTTTACCAGTATTTATTTGGCTTATATTCTTTTTTTAGTTGTATGCGTGTGTGTGATAAAGAGTGAGAGCGAAAGACAGCGATTGAGTGTGTCTGCGTGCATGTGTAAGCTTGTTTTAATTGATCATTTTTATTTTCCACTTTTCAATGCCACAATCCTTTGTCTGTATTGATTTTTTTCTTTTTTTTGAGTTATCATGCAAGCTTATTTTAGGGAAACATGCTGCCTTTTTCTTGCCCTCAATGATACTGCAAAAGTTTAATACACAAATTCAACAAAGTTCATGTTTAGTGATTTCAAATTTTTATATCAGAGGAAAATAATTTTACATTTAAGTCATGGCTTAAAGCCATTTTCAATACAGTGAAGTCCAGACACAGTGATATTAAATATAAATTAAAATAAAAAAATCATATATGTATAAAAGAAAATTGGGTCTTTTCTGAGCTCAGTCTTCAAAGAAGTTAGTTAAGATTTTATTAGAGCACCCAAAAGTGTTGCACATTATTTTATAGGTGGGAAATTTGTAGGTTTAATCTACATTTTGGTAACTTATACAGTATTTGCGTAGGGTTACATTTTGAATGATTTTCTGGCATAATTTTGTCCTCAAAGCTTTAGAGCAGCGCTTATGATTCATGTATAGGTGTGTAATAGCTGGTTTGCTTTTATTTCTGCGTGCCTGCCATGGAAAAACAAAGAGAGCAAACCTGACAAGCTGTCAAAAAGAGCAAGCGTTTTCTAGTTGATTTGTGTTGTTTGACATAACTGAAGAGTCTCTGTACTTCCACTCGGGGTTAGAAATGAAAGTGTGCACAAGGTGTGGTGGCTTCTTGCTGGTGTTGGCGAACACCCGGTGCCTTCTCTGTTCTGCTCTGAGCCAGGTGGCTCTTTGGGAGTAAAACAAGGCCCACTTTGATATTTGAGAGAAGAGAGGAGGTCATCGCAAGGCGGCTGAAATCTTTAGTGTGTTTGTACAGAGTGCTAAATGTACACCTTTATTTTCAGTCTACACAGGAGAAAATGAGCTTTGAAGTTGATTTGGCCTCATGTACCTCCCCTTCCTCCATCCCTCCTACATTCACCCTACCTCCTTCCTTTGTTTGCACGGCAGCCACCTTGTTCTGCGTTAATAAGGGGATATCTGCTGCTGCTGGGATGGAGGGAAGGGGACAGGGCACTGAGATAGGTTATCATTTCACACATTTCACCAGAGTAGTTATTGAACCAGACATGTAAGCTGATTCTCTAGCTGCTTCCTGAACATGACCCTTTTTTTTCAGTGTGATTTCCCTGGCAGTGGTTTAGTAGAATTTACATTTTAATGACATGTTGAAATTGGAACTTGTTTTCTAAAGGAAAAGATTTGTGATGTACAGTGTAAAGTTTTTCTTTCTTTCTTTCTTTTTTTTTTTAAATGTTGATTGTTGAAATTGGATGAAAACTGGAATGATAGGAAATATAAGATGCTAGCTATGCAATATCTCTTCTTTGGCTGATGGATTATGGGAGTGATGCCAATCATGCCAGTATGCTTTTATTCAATGGACAGCCAGCATGGTAACAAGCATACCTTTCCACTCAAATTGCCCATGATTCATAATTTTTATATGTCAAAAAAAGAAAAGAAAAAAAAAAGTCAAAAATTCTTCAGCTTGCAATTTCTTCTTTGTCTGTGTTCTTTTAGATTTATATGGAATTTAAACAATTGATCCTGTACAGGATACTTGCATATGCAGGCAAGATGTCTGCAGCAGTTATTACATGTGCCCATCTAATTTTTTTTTTTACATAAACCAGGGATGTCCAGTGATGGTCCCAGAGGACCACCATCATGCAGATTGTAGATGTTTCCCTGCTCCAACACACCTGATTCAAATTAAATCAATTTCCTCAACAACTTGTTGTCAAGTTCTGCCCAAGCTTATTAATGACCCATTAATCTGAGTCAGGTGTGTTGAAGCAGGAAACATATAAGACCTGCAGGACAGCAGCCTGTGAGCACCAGAACTGGACAACCCTGCCAAACAAAGCATGAGGTTTTATCTGTGACATAACACTAGCAGTTAAAGTTGCAATTCATCTGTCTGCTGATTATAAATAATGTGCAGTGTTATAAAATTTGACACAAAGGGCTGTAACAGAAGAAGGGAAAAAATAATATCTTGTAAACAAATTCACACAAATGTCTAGTTTGAGAAAAAAACTCAATTTTATTTTTCATCCCAGTAAACTATTACATAGATTGTAGTATTGCAGTAACCTTGGAAAGATTAACCATAGAAGTCAGTCTGTAAGATAAAGAATATGAAGTAATCAACATCCAACACAATCTTACATCATTACATGCAAAACACTGAAAGGAAAGGTAGGTAGTCAAAAGCTCGTTTAAGAAAAGGTAATTTAGTTTATGAGTAAAACTGATTTTCAGAAGCATTCAGATGCAAATAAAACTGCTAAAATTGGAACAAGATTGTCAGCCACCACGAATACTACCATAGTTCATTACTGTTTCCCATCCCCAGTCTTTCATCTTGCATTATAGCCGTAGATACTATTGAAATCAATATAAGTGAATCACTCTTACTGCAAAATACATGTGGTTAACAAACAAGGTATGTCAGACCTACAACACTAGACTAATGTATTTACAAAATCTGTTTTTAGTCTTTAGAGTTTGTGTTTAAGAATAAGCTCTAAAGATATATTTTTACTTGTTAACATTATCCCAATTTTTATTATTAACATACCATGTCTATTTTTCTTTCATACATGTGAGTGTATTTGGGCATCAAAATGAGAAAAAAAAAACAATAAAAATCTTGTAACATGTAACATTTATGGCGTTACTAGGAGACTGAGAGAAGGGAGTAAAAATTGCGAGCTGACAATCAACTAGAACTTGCTATATACATATAGATCAATTAAAGGGTCTTTAACTGACATAGAGGGAATATAAACTTTGCCAAACCAAACTTCACCATTCCTGCTATCTGCTGCGGTATGACTGGTAGTTCACAGTCAAGAGTAACGAAAAAGCTTATTGTACCCTGTGTATTACCTGGTTGACTATTTACCATGCATACTTTGTATTACTGCTAAATGTACAACATGCTATGACTGAGGCTTAGCCAAACATCTCAGAGACAAAGAAGGTTTATATACAAAGGGAAAAACTATTCAAATAAACTTGCCTCAACAAAGATAAAACATACAGTGGGCATAGAGCATAACCCAGATTAGGTACTGGTAGATGACAGACCACTGGCTCTATCACTCTACACTTGTACCTAAATACAAGATATAAAAGACATCAACAAAAAACAAAAGCCCTTAAAGTAATCTCCTGCTTTCATGTAGCAGCAGCTTAATGTGTTGAGTCCAAGATATATCAAATCAGTCTCTAAATTTGTTTTATTCAAAAGTGGATTAAATGATAGATTTTGAAAGTGTAAGAAAAACAAACAAACAAATGGCACAAACACCTGAGTCATATCAAATTATTCTGACCCGAGTCTTGAATCAATGTTTTCTTTGTGCTCCAGAAAAACCATGGGAGATTTTTCATGTCTGAGATTGCAGGGTATCAAAGATTATTTCCATGTCCTCTGGGTTGTGACCTATAGGACTAGAAGACAAACACATGCGAATGATGACGACCTATCACAGCTTTTATGGTAGTGAATTAAGAGAAAAACCTACTTGAGGTCAGTGAAGATGGGAGAGGGTGCTGTTTCATCCAGCATGCCAGAGGGAATGTTTCCTGGGTCAAACTGCGGTGGGAACGAGGAGCTGAAAGAAACAGCAGCTGTTGCAATAATTCAAGCTGGACTCAAATTGATGCAATCATTACAAAATGATATTTACAACTCTACACATGTTGAGAGGCTTCATCATGCTGCAGTAGAATGCTAAGCAGCAACAGAGCTGGATACCAGCTTTCTTCTGTCACTTGATCAAAGTACTCAAAAGAGACTCATTCCATGGTTATTTCATTTTAATATGAAGAAATGGTTTAAACACTTTTCTTACAGCCAGTATCAAATATTAGCACAAATATGCTTGATGGGGAAACATCTGTAGCTCACAGTTGGTTTGAAAACTTACATGTCAAAATCAGCAAGTCTGTCAGGTAGCATGTGAGGATTCGGGGATCCAGCATCTCTGTTCATTTGTAAAATTAAGTCACAAAATCAGTAAAGTGAAAGTAGAAAAGAATACTGCAGACTGTTGACAAAAAACTTCAATATTTAAACGGGGATGAGGGCATTGTCTTAATGACCCTGCTTTTAATAAGAAAAGAAAATCAGCTATTTAGAAAGCCTGTTCATAATTGCTATAGTAGATTATCAGTCCTCCAGGTCATGATAATCCTAACAGCTTGAATAAAGGCAGCTAGATTTATTTTCTTGTTTTGTCGTTTTAGATGAGAGGTGAAACATCTTCCAGAACCCAGAAAACAGGTTCAGCTGCCTTTATTCACACTCTTAGGATTCCTATTCAGAATTATTAGGCAAACCTTTCCCTGTTTTATACCTATGCGAACGCACGCTTTATGTGCACAAATAAGTAGGCTAAAAATAGCTTTTCTTATGGATCTGAGGTAAATTTTCAGTTTTCTTATTTTCCTCTATATCCACATAAAGTGGCTTGCTAAAAAATACTCACCATCTTTGGCATTTTTCTTTTTTTCTTAAAAAAAAAAAATTGCAACCTGTAATTTAAATGGATAGGAAGGCAAATGTTCAGGGACACACTTTCCCATTAACTCTATTGGCTAAATCTAATGGTATAAGCCATCTTGGTCGGCCCTCATACCCTCCCTGTCAAGGAGGACAGACCCTTCACAATAAAAAAAAAAAAGCTACTGGATGTTACTGTTGCTAAGATCCTTTTACTTGAATCAGCTGCAGATTATTACTTCTAAATTGAACAACATAATTGCCTACATGAGCTCACCTTGTCTCTCATATTCACTACTTTCATCTGGACATGATGATGGACCAGATGCAGCTGCTGTGGCTGTCTGAAACTAAGGGCCGTGTGGTTCATGATGTCAAGCCCATGATGGAAAAAAATGCCAAAGGTGTGAATACTTTTGAAGTCCTCTATATGCCCACTACACCCTGTGAAATATTATTGGTTTATGGAAACCCATCCTTGAAAGTAAAGATAAACAATCAACATTTATTACGAGTTTGGATGTCCCTTACCATATTGCACATCAATCAGATGCCTTTGGATAGCCATTTTTGGTAAAATTGTTGTCAACTTTTTTATCTCAATGCTGAGCAAAATTAGTGGAAGTTTGTTATGACCATTAACTACTTTCTGAGAAATAAAATAAATCTGTTCAATTAATTTAAAAAAATTTATGTAGCTATTTCTGCATAGAAGAAAGTAAGAGAAAAACCTACTGAAAATCATGGAAGCCAGGAGAAGGGGCTGGATTTTCAATCATGTCAGGGGAAATGTCACTTGGGTTGAATTGCGGGAACTGATGGCTGAAAGAAACAGCAGCTGTTGTAGCACTGCAAGCAAGACTATTGAAATCATTAAGACCTGAAACCCCTCATCAGGCTGCAAAACATTCATAAGCAGTAACAGTGCTTGAAATATATGTATATTAGGTCCACATCAAGGGTTGTTTCATTTTAATAAATCATTTAATCGTTTATCTTATGGCCAGTGTCAAATATCAGCAAATATGTGCTTCAGAGTTTAAAAAAAAAAATCTAATTGATATTTAGGGAATACTGAAGTAGATTTCTTAAATTAAATCATTTTTCTGTACTAATATCAAGAAAAGATCTGAGTTCTTTTCTTTTTCTTATTTTAAACTTTCATGGAAGATGTGTTGTATAAGTAGTATGGGCATTGACAAAGTGAAATGAGTTGAAACGCTTACAGTCCCAGTCAAAAGTTTGGACGCACTTTCCCATTAAATCTAAAGGGAAAGTGCGTCTTAACTTTTGACTGGTAGTGTATATGTTGAAGTTGGCATGGCTGTCAGTACCATTCATAAGATTTGACGATGGAGTTTCTCTACACATTTGTAAAATTCAATCACAAAGTCAGAAAAGTGACAGTAGAAAAGAATGCTTGACTACTGCACCATTACCATAACATATTATTGACAAGAACTTGAATATTTAAAAGGGGGTAAGGGCATCATCTTAAATGTCTCCTGCTTCAGGAGACCTCACAATAGTGGAACATTTGGTGTATATCTGTACATTCATATCAAACTTGCAGGCATAAACAGTTTCTGTTACTGTAGGGTTTATTTCTAGCTGGTGCAGAACAGCTTTACAGTGGGGTGAGAAATAAAATGGAACTTACGGAGAGAAGACAACATGAGGATTGTCATGCATAGGTGCCATAGTAGTTATCGGAGCTGTTGCATCCCTGCACATGTACAAACAGGCACACATACATGACATGTTCTCAGTGTTTTCAGTTAAAGTAAAATTACTTTGCTGGCATGTAATTTTACTTTCAAGTAAAATTACTTTAACTTCAAAAGACATTATTTGTTTGCGATAAATACTTCCTTACGAGCCAACTATAGTCTGGAGAGTCACAGGGATGTAGCCAGTGGGAGTTGGCTGCTGACGATCTGTTGCAAATCAAAGAGAAAAACAAAACAAAACAAAACATTGAATTGCCATCCATTAAATATCTTAATAAATGTAATTTCAAACTGTGCATGTAGGGCATTATGAATGGTTTTACCTGAGTAGAAGTTCTTGAAAAATTCATTTTTAGGTAAGTTGGGATACAAGTATGCTATCTCTTGGATGTCACGGATGCGGTCACCAAGGCTTCGGATCTCGAGATCTTTCTTTGTGAAAGGCTGAATATTTTGGATCCTCTTACCCCCATCTGGGAAAAATTGTTTGATTTGTCAGGGCAAAGAAGTACTTATCAGACTCTGAGTGACTGAGACATATGGTGGAAGCCATGTGAGAGAACATTATTAGTATCATAATGATTATTGTTTGGATTTTTACTGTGACTTTCCACATTAACAGCACCAGGAAAATAGGTCTGACAATAGAAAATTAATTGATGTGAGCCTTTTTGGTCAATATAATAATTTGCAAAAGTATGTTCCACGCAAAATGTAAATATATGTATAATAAACTAACACACCAAAACTACATTTCTCTACATTTGAAACACTGTTTATCCATTAATGTAAAATATTCCTTAAAAAATATTATATGTAGTTTCATTTCAAATTAAATTTCAAACAAAACCAACATGGGAAAGTTGTATTGAATGATTTCCACCAAAAACCATGTTAAAGCTGTGTTTACTGGTTGTACCTTTATATCATTGCAGTCCAAACATGGAAATAAGACTGTAAAGATAAAAATTTGAACTAAACATATAAGAACCTGCTACCACACTTACTTTCAGTAGCAGACACATAAGCAATGGTAATGCCTCCAATCTCAGAGTCACTAAAGCGAAGTAGGAATGTCCCATTGGCGCTGTCTTTGAGTATTAGGTGTAGATGTTGCTTTCCAATGAAACCAAATATCAGCCTATAGGAGAAAACATTGGAAACATTACTACCAGCTTTTAAAGGCTGTTAAATTTTTTTGGTGAAACAGTAGCAGGATCCCTTTCACCTTTTGGTCCAGTATTTACTCAGATGTTTCTTGGTCAGCTCCATAGCTCCCTCAAACCACTGCCAGAAAGTGAATGTTCGACCTGGGAGAACCTCCTGTAAGGTTTAGGGCAGTGTAAGAGTTACACGTCATTCTGCGTATGTTCAAGAAAAGTACACATGCATACCTTGTTAAACTGTGACCAGGAAACCATCATGTTGTTGAAGTCTCCAGCATAGTCAGGCTTGTCAAATATCTTCTGGGCCAAGAAGTGTTGGTTGAATTTGTCCAGATTATGGTCTGTCAGGACCTCAGAGACAAATTTCATGTTGAGAGTTTCACACATGTTCCCCCATGGGATGCGCTCCGGGACCACGAAGGGCATTCGCTCCTGAAGACAATAACAAAAAGACTTACATGGAAAGAATTCTGATGTCCATTTAAATTAATGAGAGAGGAAAAAAAGCTGTAGACTGTTCATTTTATGTAAATAGTAAGGTATCATCAGTCAGTCCTTGGACTTGTGCTGCTTGTCTGACAGAGAGAAAATATATCAACTAACATTCAGCTAATAAAAGTTCATAGAGCTTATATAGAAATTACTAAATACAGTGTTTGCGGTGTTTTGTTGTTGATTTTTAGAAAAAATAACATTTCTGTTAAAAAGTCCTGTTTTTTGTCTGCAGGTCTCAGTCCCTGCAGAGGATTTTGTTCATATTTACACTACCAGTCAAAAGTTTATACACATCTTCCCATTCACATCTCCCCACAGCTAAACACATGACATTATAGTAAATCTATGGAGAAGATGTAACCCTCAATAGTGACAGTTATTTCCTCCTCTTCTATTTTCTTTGTTAGAATACCTTCCCCATACAGGATAACTGAGAAGACTAAGCTAAAAAGTAAGCATCATTAGCCTTCAGGCTCTCCACCCCCACCAACATCTTGACTCTGGGGAAAACTGTCTGGGTAGGCTGCTAGGATGCTTCACATAGTTTGGTTGTTATAAACAAAGTCTTTCCCTGTTGGAAGCCTTAATCAATGAATGAATGAAAAAAGAGTGCAAAATATTATTCTAAGTATCTGTCATAATTAATCTTAGAAGAAACTTTTGGTCTGCTATACCAATCCCATCCCTGTTTGTTTGAAAATCCCAAAAGAAACTAAATCTTTTTCTAATCCCTCAAACACAGACATGACATAACTGCCTCTTGCACTGCCTGCAGGGCTGCTTGTGGATTTAGGACTACTTTCAGCACGTTTCCACTGAAATAATAAAAGGTGTTTTGTTGGTGCATGGCCACACAGTCCAAAAGTGTGGAAATCCCAATTAATACTCAGAAGAGATCTGTACTAAATGAAGCAATGCTAAAATCAATCTTATAATGTGTTTACATTACACACAGTGCATCTGTAAATTGTTTTAAAAAGGGAACACTTCCTTGTACTAAGCTTGGGTTATCCTTGTTGTAAATGTCAAAGCCAAGCCAAGACAAGTCCACACATCTTTAACACTATATTCAGAGCGTGCATTCAGTGTTGAACATCAATGTGTTGACATCAATGTGGAACTCACAACAACACTGGTGGAAAGAATGCATTATTGATGATAGAGATGTGATGGGATATCAAAGCAATAACACGTTTAAAAAAAAATAGGAAAGCAAATCAAAACAACAATTCAACACTTACAGGTTCAGAAAATGCACAGTCCCAGATGACAGTGGCCATAGCATTGTTGTCTTGGCTACCATGAACAATGACAACAGCCGGATGAGAGATAGTCTGAAATTAGTGACATACAGTCAGTCCATGCTTCAAAATAGACCTGTCCCCACTAGAGATAAAGTTAAATGAAAATATTACTTGTGGACATCTACTGTGTAAGGCAACATGTACCATAATATACCATTATCATATACCACAGTGTCAGATGTATGGAGAGAAAATAAACTCATTATTGTGTGTACATAATACATGGTTTGTAAACCGTGTAAACTAATTTGTGTGTAACTTTAGATAGTTGCATATCTTACATACTGTACCGTACCGTCCGGGGTCGGGCTGCGGGGGCAGCAGCTTGAGCAGGGAAGCCCAGACTTCCCTCTCCCCGGCCACATCAGCCAGCTCATCCGGGGGGAT
>JAOXYM010000014.1:14724944-14742354 GCA_028567055.1 Leptatherina wallacei
GTGGGTACTCTGAACTGCCGTTCGGTGCATAGGCACAAACAACAGTCAGGACCCGTCCCCCCACACGAAGGCGGAGGGAGGCTACCCTCTCTTCCACCGGGGTGAACCCCAACACACAGGCACCAAGCCTGGGGGCAACCAGTATGCCCACACCTGAACGGCGCCTTTCACCGTGAGCAACTCCAGAGTGGAAGAAGGCAAAAACATTAAAATTCTACAAACAGGTTTCTTACCTTAAACCTCACAAATCTCATACTTTCATGGTCAATAGGGCTCCTACGCAGACAAATCCTTAAATACGTGTCCACAAATCTCCTGGTACGCAATGACAACACTGTATTTACACACGGATCAGTTTACACCTGCTCGAGAGGTTTTGAGACTCTTAACGCTTCCCAGAGCCTCACAGCTTCAAGCGTACATGGTGCACTCAAGTGCTGGTGGAAAGCTGGGTCATCTGGGTTTTTATCGGATTTTCTTTCCTAATTATTTCAAAGTGGTAAAGATGCTTTCTATGATAGAATAGTTTGCATGCAAGGATGGATGGATGGATTCGTGGACACTTATTTAAGGATTTGTCTCCATAGGAGCCCTTTTGAACATGATAATATGACATTTGTGAGGTTTAAGGTAAGAAATTTATGTGTAGAATTTTAATGTTTGTGCATTTTTGTAATTTGTGCATGTGTAAATATATTTTGTGCGTGCAATTTCTAGATATTTTTGTGAGCATTTGAAAACATGTTTGCAAATACCCAGGTTACACACAAACTGTTTATACGGTTTACAAGCCATGTATTACACACACACAATAATATTGAGTCTATTTTCTCTCCATACAGGTGCAGCTGTGCTAAATGTATTGTGAAAGAGGATGAAAATATTATCACAAAGCCAAAGCACTATGTCCTTAAAAGTAGGGTGGGAAATGTTTTTCAGGAGCAAATGGGAGAAACTACATTGTTTAAAATCCTTTCAGCTGCCCCATTAATTGCAGCCTATTAATTAAATGCTCTAACACAAAAATAAAATATTTTAGTCACCTGTGGAACGGATAATTTATTCATTCAATCAATCATTTTAACTGGCCCATTCTAAAAGATTGAATGGTGATATGTCTATCAAACTCAACTGCTATTTTTTCCTCCCAAGAGCTAGAACTTGGCTAGCTACATTAGCTAGCATGCTACATCAAAATATGGTACACACTTAAACGTAAGGGACATTACGGCAGAAAATGTGCCTATATCCAGTTTCTACTTTACAGGTAAGATAATATTGTGTCTTTATGACTTCTGGAGAAAACAATCAATGCTGCTCAGTGCTCATGAACCCTCAGGAACAAGTATTGCATGTTCCTATATTCTGGAGGCGGGGCTTCAGGGGAAATCTGAAGAAAGGGGTTTGGACTTTTGAACTCTGTATTTTCAAAATGTTGCTTGATCGAACTATTTTTCCAGGAACTCCTACCCTACCTTTAAGAACAGGATATAGTCTACAATCAACAATAGAAAAATGTGCAGGACTATACCTGTATCCTGTAAGGAGTGTCACAGCCTGTGATTGTGATTTCTGTGCAGAACAAGAAAGCAAATTTCTCTTCTGTCACTGACTCAGATCCCTTTCTGTCTGCTCTTTTTATTTTCTTGATGGACTGTTGAATCAAAACAAGCACTTCAGGTTATCAGTAGAGTCTCAAAAATACTCCTTTTGATGCTAAATGATCAATACGTACCATGTTTCTGAAGGTGGCACATGTACTCTTGGTGGATGTGTTGTGCTCTAGGATGGCGGAAGCGTTGATCAGTTCCCCAACATTTTCCCTGCAGGTTACAGTTTCATCGTTAGTCCTTCTTTAAGAAGTACGCATAAAGTAGCTTAAAGGAACCCACTTCAGCAGGTCAACTTCATTCTGCTCAATGTTTCTATTTATATATGAAACTATGTACAAGCATCTGAAAAACAAACAAGATGAACTTTTGACATCGTTAAGAATGCAAGGTGATAAGCTCAACCTAATATTTTCTCTTTTATCAATCTTCTGAAAACATCTGATACTATCAAAGAAGCTAAATATTCAGTGAACAGAGAAATGAATGGAGCACATTCTCAAAAGCTGCCACAAGGACTTCCAATGTATTTTGATGCCACAACTATTCTTCCATCACAATTTTTTTCACATATGCATTAAAAAATCAAATTGATAAAGAACCTTCTCAGTCAATTTTTCACAGTGTGATAAACCACTCTCATTCTTTACTTTACTAAGAAAAAGATCAAATAATCATATCAAAATAATTTTCCTTGGCCTTGTTGGGAAATGATGGGGGGTTAGGGAAAGACAGCAGGGGGAAATTGTAAAAACTCCGGAAAAAACAATTGTACTGAAATCATATTTTTTTTCTTTGTTTCCCCCCTGAAATCAGATTCTGATCACATTTGGACGAAGCTGTGATGTCGGCCTACATCAGTGAAACTACAGATCTTCAAAAACCATGCCGTGATAATCAGCAAAGTAAGGCAAATTTACTTGTATAACACATTTCATACATAAAATTAATTCAATATGCTTTACATAATGGAACGAACATGAGAAGATCAACAGAAACAATTAAAAGCATGTTAAAACACAATTAAAAGGGTGTTTAAATATCATATAAAATAATTAGTTCTAGATAAGTTAAAAGATACAGTGCAGATTTAATCCATAAGAAAATAAATGTTGTTAACCCTGATTAAAAGCATCTAATGCATTTGGTTATAATTAGTCAAAGTTATTGAACACGTTAACAAATTCCTTTTAACGGCGATAATCATTTTAACGCGCAATTAACGCAGTACTGTCGGCATAATTTCAGGAAGGGATGTATGAAGCAGGTTATGTTTCTGAAGCAGAAACGGCAACAGAATGGATCTTTTACACGGACAGTTTAGCTTTAAAGTTCTGCAAGATGGTTTTCTGGACAAGACTGAGGTATTTTATCACCTAAGTTCTCCAAATAATGCACGAGAAGGTGACTCAAACTGGCCACCGGTTGAGGAATAGAATATGAAACTTAAAGCTGCGGTGACACACAGCTTGGCGTGCATCACTGATGCATTCAATGCAGCTCAGAAATCACAACAGGCTAGATCATGCAATGACAGCTACAATATTGAGAAATAAACAAATCCGGATTAATTAGAGTCTATGTGGGCTTCTTAACAGCTTAAATAAGTATTATAACAATATATAATTTTTAAATCATTATTGTGATGATAAATATCCTGTTAAAATGGTAATAACATAAAATAGATCAAATAAAATAACAAAAAAAAGATTTTAAAAAATTTTGCGAATAAAATGCAATTAATCGCGAGTTACCTCAGGACACTCATGTGATCGACTGACAGCACTAGTCATAATGCATTTGGTTTACATAACTTATGTATATAAATCATAGACTGAACTGGGAAATAACTATTTTAGGGTGCATAGATCTAAATCGTTTTCTTCCACTAAAAGCTCTTATCTATGGAATGAAATAAAATAAAATAAAATGTGCACAATAAAAATTCTATGTTGTGTGTTGTATGGAACTTACCCAGATACACTGCCTATGTTCCTCGCCTGCATCTCATTAACTATTTGCGCTTTCAGTACCACAGGCTTCCCAGGTGCTACCTTCTCCCCCAGCAGATATCTCACAGTTGTGCAGAACTTTGACTGAGTCTTAATTACCTGAGGGGGCTGTTTCTCCACGACCAGAGAGCTGAAACGGACACAAGTCAAACGTGAAGAAGTGAGCAGAGGGACAGTTTGAGTGATATGTATTTTTTTCTCCTGGGATTTTCAGATGTAAAAAGAAGGATACATTAACTGGATGCAGAGTGGAATTTAACTACCTTTCAATCAGAAGCTGCAGAAGTTTCCCCAGCCTTTCCTGGAGGTCTGAGATCGGTTCGCCAATCAGCATCAACTCCTGTCTCAGGTTCCCATTCATTCCAAGCAGCTGCTCACACCTAATAGAGATCATATGGCAAAATAAGCAGACCAATAGCCAGGCCATCCACCTGTCATGTTGAGACCAGAACAACTTTAATTCAGCAAGATAGTTTTGCTGATGAACACTGAACATTTGGCAGTTTTTTAAATCTATTAATCAAGACCCCAAAAGAAAAACTTTGCACAGTCTGAAAGAAAAAACAGTATTGGACAAGAGCAGCAAATAATTAAAAAAGTAATCAAACAGATCCTTTGAACAGGAAAGTTGTCTATTATAGAGATATACCCATCACAAGTTCAGCTCTTAAACGAGTACTACAGTTAAATTAGGTAACAACTCATTACTGTGTGTAGCAACATAATACATTATAAGGAGAGTTGAGTGGACTTCACCAGGTCTGCAGGGGGGCGAGGTTATCATCAAAGGGAAATCCAATGACCGCTCTATGCTGCATCGCCCTCCACGACTTTATTTTGGAGATGAATTTGCCCTGACAGTGGTCCAGACAGTCTACACACTCCTTCAGTAGTTGAAAACGTTTCTGCAGCAAAGAAAATATACACACAAACACAGAAACTTTACACATACCAAACAGACTGCCTCATGTCATTTCTTGGAAATATTTGTCAGCAAGGTCACATAAAATCTACAGGGTAATATTTCATAAAATTAGGTGGAGGGCTGTACCATGACAAAGTGAACAATGCTAGAATTTGGGTGTAAATTCAAACAATTTTTTTTACCGTAAACAAAATATTTATAGTGCTCTTGGTCAGCCTATCAATTTCAAAAACAGCCAGGGAAGATCTTTAGTAAGTTAAATAAAAACAAATAAATACAGAAGCATAATCATACAATACAACAACATGTCTTCTTGATAAATGCATTTATTGTTTGTTAACAGGGCTTTGAAATGATATTTTCTTACTATATCAAGAAAACTAATAAGGAAAGATACATTAATACCCTACAAGTTGTCAGTTCATGCTAGCAGCTTAAGCTATTGACTTACAGAGGCCATCACATTCATGTTGAATTCCAGCTGCTGGATTTTCTTCTGGATTTTGGAGATTTCTGCGGTTGTAGACTCAAGTCCATTCAGTTGGTATGGTACTGCAGAAAGAACGATTATTATTTTACCTGCTCAACACATCCACCCATTCTCTAAACCAGCTTATTCCAATTGAGGGTCTCAGGGAGGCTGGAGCCTATCCCATCTGCTAAAGAGGCAGGAACTCTAACAACAGTAGTTCAATGGAAAAAGAAAATTAAAAAAGGAAAATCTCACTCACTATACAGTCATGTAGCAGACACTTTTATCCAAAGTGACTTACAGTTGAGTACACCAGTGATGCCAATACTGAAGGCAAGGAGGGTAAAGTGTCTTGCCCAAGCAAACAACAACTGTTGCATTGCTCTGTATTTATTTAGCTATTTATTCTATCCTGGCACACTGTAGTCTATCAGAGCATCAGTCTACATAACATTCCAGGAGAACTTGAGATAGCCAGCCTTCCTAAAAGCAGCGTCAGGGGAGCCAGACTAAGAAAACAGCATTTTTTTTTTTATATATAAAAAAGAAAAAAAGAAAAAAAAAGAAAACAGTAATTGCTTTGGGTCAGGCTAGAACTTGTTTCGTCAATTTCCACCAAGCCGAGCTGAGTTGTGAACCACCTGCGGACGAGCTCAGGAACTGCAATCAGCTTGCCATTCTGGGCAAGAATAGCATCCAGTTTGCAGTAGCATCAGTGTTGACTGCACAACACATTCCCATCACTTACCCATAAATAATGAAAATATGATTTCTTAATTTTGACAAAAAAGAACTGAAAAAAATAAAACCAATAAAGCTGCATTTTCTTCAGAGCTTACTATGAATTAGTATCTTGGTCTGTTCCCAGGACATGTGGACATGAAACAAATATAACTGAGGAAAACCATGTTTACCTTGCAAACCCTCATAGTTTTGTCTCTCCCAGTTGAGCTCCTCTTGCAGCTGGTGCATTTTCTTTCGGATCTCTTGGACCTCATACACTTTTTGTACCAGATGGTCTACATCCTGCGTGTTGGTTTCTCCAGGTGGGAACGTTTGGTACTGTAGAGAGTTCTTCCAGACATCAAACATCATTATATACACTTATACAAGTGGTGACATAAGAACAGTTTTACATGAGACTTCTCTCTGGCAAATTAAGGTTAATAAATGGCGTAATTTGTTTTGAAAACCATTCACTTAACATCATTACCCCTGACAAGTATAAGTGTTTCAGATCCAGTAATATGTAAAATAGTAAAAACTAAGCTTATTTTATACCAGAGAAATTAAATTCCATATTATTATGCTACAACTGACCATTCAGCCAATATCCAATGTCCTGCCACACATACAAAGCATACATTTGACAATTGTAAGCACAAAATGAGCTTTTGTTTGTCCCAGAACATCCCAACATCCCAAGTTGGAATGTCCCACAATATCCCAACTTTTCAGGAATTCGGGTTGTATATCCATACACTACTGGAAAGAACTTGAGTAAGAATATCAATTTACAAAAGCCCCCTTTTTCATTTACCGTTTGTATCGCAAAAGCACTGTTTCACCCCTTGCAGCATTATCTTTTTTTTTTGCAGGTCCTCTTTCCATTGTCATGCACTTGTAAGCCTAATTAAATCTTACAACATGATCAACCAGCTTTAGTTAAACTAAATGGCATCTTGAAAAAAAGTCTTACCGCGCCAATCAGAGATCTCTCTTTCCTGAGAATATCCCTGATCATGACAGCAAAATTTAGTGGCTGCTGCTGAAACGTACCCTGCAAAGCAAACACAAGTCAAATCCTAAAACAGTCCATAATACCACCATGCAGTTACCAGTATATCCACATTTATTCAGTTGATGCTATTAACAATAGACCCCTATCCTTTATTTACTTTCATGTTTGTTGTTGCAGGTTGGTACAAAAATATTCAAAGAATTACATTTAAAGACATACAATACATTGAAGATGCAGTGTATGTATTTATTTGACCAAAGTACTTAAAGAGATTTGGTCCACCCTCTCTTAAGGTCTGGACATAAGGTCTGGTGTACTGCTTCTCATAACCCCAGCAAAAGGATGGGCATTTAAGCAATTTGCTGTCACTTAGTGACAATTATTAAGAAATTAGGGGCAATCTAAGCTGTGGGATCCTGTTTTCATGTTGGTGCTGTTGCTGGCATGAGTTAGCCTGATGTCATAAGTGCCCTCCCATTTGTAGGTAATTCACCTTGTGTGTCCTACACATGATCAAAATTGATTTGATGTGTCATTACTGGGCATCTGTGGGGCCATACAATGTACAAAGGAAGTATGTGTACATTCTTCGAGGGAGGTCTCAGATGAATGCACTGACACAGTAGCTATTAGGACCCACGTCACTGCAGTGTATGAATGTTGTTCATCACTGCTTGCAAGTATAAATGATTTTGTAAGCGCTTTTATTCAGTCAAACCTGCTGAAACTATTGAAAACTGCTTTAAATTATGTCACAATATGAGGAAACTGGACATCGGACACTGTGAGACAAAGATGCAGCAAGGAGCCTAAATCTAATCCTGGAAGCTCCTGGTTGTTTACGTACCATGTTCCGGCTCATCTGCGTCAGCTTCATCTTGTCCACTACATTGACATTCTGCCGAGCAAACACCTGCAACATGCTGATGATTTGGTTGAGCAGAACCTGAGCTTGGCTCGTCAGCTCAATCTTTTCCATTGAAAATTCTTCCCTGTAAGCACACACACACACACACACACACACACATAAATGCATAGTGCATATATCTATGTACACACACCTACAGATCAATAAGGGACAAATGTGTAACATGTGTATAACTGTATGTAGCCTTAATTGGTTTTGTAAGTGTTCTCAATCAGTCAAACCAACTGATCTACAGCTGAATGCGGATGCATCCAGCATGTGTTTGTTTGCATCATACCATCTCTGGCTTTCAATCCATTCAGCCATATAATGTCTGACTTCAATGGGGAAGGTGGCTGGAGGATAGAGGTTGTTGACCGTTTCATCCGGCAGGCAATGCACGATCTTTGTCATGTGTGTCCACTGCGCCATGATTAAGCAAGTCTACAAAAATAGTACAACAGATCTGTCATTTTTGTGATGTTTTAAACATTGCACCAAAGCCGAACAGATGATCAACATTAACACAACTTGCAGGGATACCAAACAACTAACATCTTGACCATGCATACTACATACCTATGGAGATGCAGAGAGACATGCCTTAAATCTGTTGCTAGCACAGCGACAGATTTAAACAACAACAGCATTTCCTGTGAGCTTTATCAGCGTCCCACATGTGGATAAATCACTTGGTCAACAGTCAGTAGTGATGTCTCTGCGTTTTAATTTGACTCTTTTGTGATAATATGAAGGTCAATTCAATAATTCCTCTAAACTAGGCCAGCTATAATCTTTCAAAATGCTTGGATATCTCTGCATTCTCTTTCTCTGTAAGAGAAGAAATTAGCTTTTTCTTTCATTCCTTTTCAGACGTAGTACTTACAGGGTGAGTTAGGTATGCCATCCACTAAGCAAAATTGAGCAACTCTGTTGAAGTGTTGAGTCACAGTAAAAGAACCAGGCATTGTGTAATGACTGAAAAAGTCATGTGTGAAGCCAGTTTTTGTTGTCATCACGTTTTAAGATTCTTTTCAGCAGCAGACCTTCCCAGCGTGCATTAGGTATCATACATAATTGCTTTTTCATAGACACCTATGTTAGGAACTACTGTTTAAAGTAAAGGTATGTCAAGCCTCTTGTTTCTTTTTTCATTGTTGTTGTTTTAGCAAAACAAATGACCTGTTAGAGGACTGATACTATTTATATGTTTATAAAAAAAAATCTGGATGCAGTTTTACTGAGTTTACTATTCGTTTTACTTGTGCGTTTCTCAGTGTCTCTAATTAATGACTCACAGTAAATGTTCCACTTTACCCTTTGCTCCAGCTACCAAAACTAAATAATTTCTTCCAAAATGATTTTTTTTTTCATAATACGTTCCTTTAATACTTTCATATTCTGTCTAAACTACAAAACACAGCATTTCATTAATAATAATAATAATAATGATAAATGTTATTTGTCAGCGCCTTCGAGGGCTCTAAAGGACACTTTACAATATAAAGTATACAAGGAAAGAATTAAAACAACAATAAAAATAAATGAATGAAATGCAGGGTATGTTTGAAGTGAGATGATTACAATGAATATGCAGTTTTGAACAGAAGAGTTTTGAGTCTGGATTTGAAGATGGGGAGAGTGTCAAGGTTGCGAATGTCTGAATTAAGGATTAAGAGTATTGTAGAGAAAGTGAAAAATAAAAAAGTTTTGCATCTAGCATAAACACAACATCTAGCATATTAACCCTTGCAGTAAAGGTAACTCCATAACCCTTCTATGCAATTATATTTTTCTATTATTTGATTGTAGGAGGCGAATTTATTGTAGAAGAGTTGTAAATATTGCCTGTTCACTGGGAGGCAAAGCCATGCCAAATTAATTTTAGCTTTCAGACTACTTTTGATAAAACCCTATGCCTGCATTTCATAAAACTGGTAAACAAGCTACAGTGGTGTGCTTTGAGTGTGTAACGACACTTGTGTGGAGTGGAAAAACACCACATCCTACACTGAGGATCTTTTTTCCCTTTCTTAATGAACCCATTCTTTCTCTTGACTGGATTGGGTCCAAAAGAAACATTGGCATCTGCTTAGTCACACAACTGTTAACGTCTGAATATCAGGATGTTATTTTGACATTGTCAGGCTACAAACATACTGCATGTTATAGTTACTCAAATTAAGAATGCCATCCTGGTTACCTTTTATTGTAACACAATAACAATCGTATCATAATCGTATGATCAATCGTATACTTATCATGGGAATGTGGTGTGTCATACACTATAAAGCTGCAGGCCTACTCTAACTGTCTGGACGGCTTTACTTTGGCATTTAGCTCTACCATGTAGGGAGACTGTAGCATGTTAGTAATTCAATGACATCGTGCATAAGTATTATTCTTTTTAACATTTTAGTCCAATCTTCCGCTCTTTTAGAAGAACAAGGGTAACTTTCTGTGGAAATGTAGATTTTCAGAAACACAGATTCATTGAAGATTTTGTTTGATTTGTTAGAAATTTTGTAAAAACTCACTGTCAACAATATCTATCATCTCCCACTTGTTTTGGTCTGCAATGTGGTTGAGGGTTAGACATTAGCTAAGCAAAGCAACTTTTTTTCTTATAGCTAAACAAAGCAACTTAAACGTAAAACTAACAGATGCAGCCTGAAAAAAAAATTGTACGTAAAGTGACTTAATGTTAAAAGTTAAAAGATTGAGTCTATTATTCCTGTTTTGATTGATGGTCACACTCATTACCTGCCTTTGTAATCGTGATCACCGGGTTCAAAAAGTAAAATATTTTCCCAATTTTTTAAAATAAAGTTGGCAGATTTATTTATTTATTAATTTACATGTTTATTTGACAGGGACAATGCATCAAACATTGCTTCATAGAATTATACAAAGTATATGCATGCAAGTTTCTAGCCAAGCATAAAAGGCAACGCCTGTCCCTGGTTAAACTTCCAAATGAAAACAATTAAAACAGTATAGTTAAAAATACTTAATCTATTTAAAAGGTACACAATAAGATCAGTGTTTACAATAAAGTGTAAGATATCAATCACAGGAAGCAGCACAAGTATAAATGTATGTATATCTATATATCTGTGTGTGTATAGTATGGATGCAGTATGTATGCATGTAAGTATGTCTGTGTATATTTATATATATAAAAAATAAAGTTTGAGGTGTGTGTGGGTGTGTATTAACGTGTGTGTGCTTGTATGTGTACAGATCAATGTGTACAGGCGTCTTTGCGTGTGATCTGGAATTATTGCATTTAATGTTCACAGACTTGTTTCAGTTTCTTTTCCTTTGTATGTGTGTTAAAATCTTGAGTTCTGTCAATTTCTTGAGTTCCCACACTCGCGCTAGTGGGTGAGATGACGACAGCGATGCAGGTGGACTCCCCCCTATCCCCTGGATAGTTGACTACCCTGACAGTATGTGTGCTTGCAGCACTATGTATCAGACAAAGTGATCAGGACCTCCTCTCTCCCTTCTTCTTCACCCTCTGCCACTGACTTTAGCTAATGCTTAGAGACCTGCCACCTTCAAAAGTTTTCTGATGACTCTGCAGAAGTTAAATGCATCAGAGGATGAGGAGGAGAATTACAGAATTGTGGGTGGCAACTTTGTCATGTGGTGCGAGCACAACCATTGGCAGTTTAATGTGGCCAAAAACCAAAAACCTAGTTGTGCACATGAAGGGGTCCAGAGTAGACCACCAGTGATCCCTGTTTCTATCAGTGGAGTGAACGTTGACACTGTAGAGGACTACAAATACTTGGGACTGTTCACTGACAATACATGCAACTTCACTAAAAACACAAATGCCATATACAGGAAGGTTTCATAGCCAACACTATTTTCTGAGGCTGCTGAGGTCCTTAAACATCTTCCGGACAATGCGCAGGATATTTCATGAGTCTGTGGTGCTCTTCTTTTTGCTGTTGTGTGCTGGGCCAGCAGACTGAAGCTGGCGGACATTAACAGACTCAACAAACTTCTACGTAGAGCTAGTCATGTTGTTGGCACGGAAATGGACTCTCTGAGGGTGGAGTCAGAGAGAAAGATGCTATCCAAGTTAAGAACTATACTGGACAGTGCTTCACACCCATGCTTCAACATGCTGGACAACCTCAGGAGTATGGTCAGAAACAGACTCATTCCACCTTGCTGCAATACAGACAATTGTTCCTTCCATCAAACTGCATAACGCTATATGGTAGAGTAGGTCTTCACCACAGCCTCTTTGTAAATATTTATCTATTTGTAAATGTCTTTTTATTATTTATATTCTGTTTTTATTTCTATTTAGCTTAGCACCTAAACTCCACTCACTTTTTTTATTTTCTCTTTCTCTTTCTGTGTTATCTCTTTTCAAAGGAGCACTGCAATGTAAAACTTTCCCCTCTAGGATTAATAAAGTATTTCTGATTCAGATTGTTTCAACCACAGGACCTAGTTGTATTGTGCTCATTGAGTCAACCATGAATTAACTCGCCCACCAAAGTATTTAGAGTCAAATGTAAGTTCGTAGAAAGTTGTAGAAAGTAATAAAAAGTTGTATATAGATAAAAGATAAGATAAAGCTAAAACATGTCTGAAATTGGGTCATGCAGGAGCACGAAGATCCCAAACACACCTACAAATCTACAAGAGAATGGCTGAAAAGAAAAAAGTCTAAGTTTGCGATGGTCCAATGTCCAGACCTCAACCAAAAGAAATGAGTTGCATAGAAAGAATGTCTGGAAAGCCTCAATGAATAAATGCAAAGTTCACAACAATGTGAAACACTGAGCAATACAATGATCTTGAAATTAGATTGCAATTAAAATTGCTATGTTGATGATAAGCACAAGACATTTCATGTAGATTTATTTACAGAGCCAGCTGTGCATCCCTCAACACACTCCAGTCCTCTAGATCAGTGGTTCTCAAAGATTTTTCAGCAATTTACATTTCTGTGGAAGAATTTTTCCGCCAAGTACCCCCTAACCTTTGCAGAGCTTTTTGGTTGGTAGCAGAAGTAAACAGGACTGCACCACCAGGGCCCAATTTGTTAAAATTTGTAGGCTACCTAAAAACAGCAAGACCAGGAAAGTAGATCATATAACACCAGTCCTCAGATCTTCACGCTGGCTTCCTGTTTGTCAAAGAATCAACTTCAAAATCCTGCTGCTAAATGTTCACTCCTGTTTTCCCTCCAAACTTTTGCAGAACAGGGATGTCTTTAGAAATACTGTTGCAACAAGTTGTGGATTTTCACTCACGTCTATCTAGCTGGGGTGGAATTTAGTCTCCAAGTTTTTCCACAACTTGCTCAACAGCCATGTTTACATAGACACACGTGTATGGAATAAAAGCCTGATCAGAAAAAAATATTTAATGTAAACGCAAAATTAAAAGTGAATACTGAGAATACATTTTCTCTATAAACTTACAGATACTATATTTTCTTTATAATACAGGATTATTAGAAAATATTTTCATTTTCACAAGTACCCCTTGGAGTGTCCCAAAGTACCCCTAGGGGTACTTGTACCCCCATTTGAGAAACAGTGCTCTAGATTGCAGTAACACACCTCTAAGCTGGTTTCTAACTGCTGTCACCCCGTATGAAAAGCATTCAAAATGAAGCGCAGAGAAAATAGCAGTTTCATATTTCATATTTCCCAGACAATGAAAATAAAAAGTGGGGCTTCCTCTTCAAACAGTCAGCGCCCGAGTGCAGCTCATCAAGTTCTGAGCAACATGTCTATGCATCTAATAATCACGCTTATCTATGCTAAGCAAAGATAAGCGTGATTATTTATTTACCTATTTAGCCAGACAGCGTTCATCAATATTGTGCAATATTAATACTAATACCGTGTGTTACTGGTGTTACCCAAATTGGTTATATTTATTGAGTATTTCATTTATTTGACAAAATTAGAGCTAGCTCTTCATATATTTGATTTTTTAAATGTTGAGTTAACTTATTCTGCTGATATGGGGGGGCTCCCTGCAATTGTTGCTGGATGACAAATAAAAAGGTAGAAGACCATTTAAACAGAATGAAATGCTGGAGGTTTTGTAATTCAAAAGTTTTTAGTCAAGAGTTAAATCTTTTTACTTGAAATGAATATTGGTTCTAAATATTGGTTATCAGCATCCATGATTACTAATAATCTGTATTGGTATCTGCCCTGAAAAAATCATATTGGCCGACCTGTAGTTGACACCGACAGCAGAATCCAAACTGGCTACTTTGTATTTTATCATTTCTTTCTCTGCAAGCATCCCTGGCTTAGATTTATGGCGCTGTTGAGCTCTCTGTCATATCCTCTAGTCTCCACCCCCAACTGGCCAAGACAGAGGGCCGTCCTTCCTGAGCCTGTTTATGCAGCAGGAGGTTTTCCTTCAGATTAAAAGAGTTTTTTCTCTCTACTGTTGCCAGCTCCCTGTGGATGCTAAGGATGGGGGATTGAATTGAAGAGAAGATTCAATGCAATAAGTTGGTTTCCTTAGCTAGACAATTATTACCTCCGCCAAGTGACATTGGACTGTGTCTGTAGAAGTGCGACTTTGAAGAGATGACTGTGTGACTGTGTGAATTGGTGCCATACAAATAAAGCTGAATTGAATAATACTGTTGTATTATTCTGTTGTTATGTTGCCACAGTGGGCTCTGGCTGAGATCTTCTCTGCCACCTTCTGGGCAGATGCGTGGTCGTCTTCGCGACATGGTGGCTGGGATTCATGCTCCGGGATTGCTGTTGATCGCCTGGGTATTGAGGCGCCCCTTGAACTGCCTCTGACCTTTGCAGAGGCGTGGTCCTCATATTCTGCCTGCTGACACATGGGGGTTCCTGTGGGTTTATATACTAATAGCTACTTTTGTAAGGTTTTGTGTGTGTGTGTGTGTGTGTGTGTGTGTGTGTGTGTGTGTGTGTGTGTGTGTGTGTGTGTGTGTGTGTGTGTTTGTTTCTGGTGCTTTGGTTTTTGTTGCAAAACATATTTTTTCATCTTGTTTTTAGGGTGCTGCTGATGATTGTCAGCTTTGTTGTCCTGCAAAGGCTGTTAGATATTCTCTGTTGTGTTACTCTACAGGTGTAACAGTTGCTTGTCTGGTGTTTCTGTCTGGATTGAAGGGACATTGCTTTCTGTCTGGTGTATCTTCATTTCATCTTCTCTCCATTCTCCTTTTAATTTCTGTTCACTCTTTATTCTTTTCTTTGGCTCCCTCTGTCAGGTCCAGCAATATTATCATTATTACCTTTATTTAATTTTATTAACTCTATTCTTTTTGGCACAAAAGCTCTTACCATGCATGGGGGGTTCCACCCCAAATCCAGCATCCAGAGGCTATCCACAAAGGGCCGGATCTTGCGCGTTAAAGCATGTGCAAACTTGACAGCACATGCAAAATCATTTTGCACGTGATTTACTAACGAGGCGCACAAAGGACTGCGCCTTTTAGACGGGCAAAATAACACCCACACTCCATTTAGCACGTTTGCCTTGAATGAATATGCAATGAGAGCGTTTCTGCCAGAACGTGCAAAATACTGGGAGCAAATAAATCAGCTTTGCGTTCACAATTTGATTTACTAAAAGTGCGGTGGTTGTTTCGGCGCCTTTATTTAGCACTTTTGAAAATCAGGTGCTAACTGGCTGCAGCTTCTGTATGAGAGCGGAAACAGCCAAATTCTGCAGGACTGCAGACGTGCATCGGTCTGATTCACAATATTTTTTCATGATTGGTGGAGGCAACGCATTTAGTTTCATTCTTTAGCAAACAGAATACCATTTAATGTTACTAAAAAGCACAAATGAGCACTTATTCAAATTCAATGGAAGATTGGAACTGTGCAAAAGAACAGCACAGTAAAAAAAAAATGTCACATCTGTTTACCGACCAAACAAACCATAACAATGCAAAGTCAAATTTCTAAATATCCTTTATCAGAGAAGTGATGCAAAACTCAAAATTTTGGCTGAAACCACTGAAGGTTTTCGCCTGGTGGATTAAAAAGGGAGGGAAAAAAAGTATAAAAATGTCAACAATAGACCCTGAACAAGTTATGGGATTATAAAGAAAAATGGAGATTATTTAACTTTCAACCTACAGTGAGGAGACCATGTGGCTCTAAGCCCGTCTGTACAGCTGTGATGTTTACTCTGTTACAAATACAGAGATTATTTTTAGATAGGAAGGAATGCTTAGTGTAAACTTGGCCTACAGTACGTCTTTAGTGTTCTTGCAGACAATATTTTGCCATTAATGCAGCCAAAACCCAGCCACACCCTAACTTCCCTGGACCTTTAGATCACATCTGTTACATCGCAACAGTTGCAATAACCAATGACAAGGCCATCTTGGCCCCTGGTTTAAAGAGAGCAGGTGTTAAATATATACGCCAACACCAATATATGGGTGATGGGACAAAATGTGCCAGTAACATTGTTCATTTACTAGTCCTGTAAATATACTGTAGCGTACAACATACGTAATCCTGCTCACAATAAAGAGCTACTTTTAAAAGATAATGCAACCAAGCCTAAAAAAAGCAAAAGAGGAAGTATTATAACCTGTAATGCTCTTCTGCATTATGTGATATTAAGATTAAAAAGACAAAAAAAAAACATACTGTACATCAATAAGCATTAAGAAGGACCTTTGAGACCAGAACTAATTCAACATACTCTGTATTCTTAAATTCAATCACCAACAATCGCAGCACTCATAATTATCAAATAACTTGATGTGATTTCTTTCTATTTGAAAAAGAAAGCAGCAAACTTTTTCTTTCTTCCTTTTTCATGTGTGGGAGGAGTGGTTGTAGTAAAAGCACAGTGGATCTTTTAAGGACTGCTAGACATGTGGGAAACTTAATAAGAACTATTATTGTACACTACAGAATCTAGTGAGGAAATATTTCCTGATGTGAACCATCACTGGCAAAAAAAAAAAAGCTTAATATCTGGAGAAATCTAGTAGTGTACAAATTTACCTATCTGCCACATTTCCCCTACAATCTGTCTCCCGAGTGTGTTTCTGCATGTCCCCACACGTTTGTGTCCCCTGCGGGTTTTTTTTTTTTTTTTTTTACCTTGGCTAGGTAATTTTGGTGTATACACACACTCACCAAATACCAGGAACCGCCTCTGCTGGCCAAGATGATACCTGTTGTTTTCAATTTGTTGACTGTGTGAAAAGTAGATGGCTGCCAGCAGCCAGTTTCATAACTCCCAATTTTGTTAACTTAAACTTACACAGTTTGTTTAGGCAGGATTTTAGTACTACCGATAGTCTATCAACATTAGGATCTATTTAGTTTAGGCCTGGTGTTCATGCCCGATTACCCACAATTAACAACTATCTCTGGGAAACAAAGCATGAAGGGTGACGATGTTAATGCTTACTTTATTACTGCACTGCCTCGCGTATTTACTGTGACCAAAAATCAGGAATAACAATGGACGATTGTAGTCTCTTGTTAGGACTGAAAGTGAAACATAATGAACATAAAGCGGGAGGCCGACATTTATCCCGCAACTGTCTTTTTTTTTACCGTAACAAAATATGTCAGAAAGTCTGTCAGCATCCTCAAAACGCTTCACTCGCACAAATAACGAAGTCTTATTAACAGATCCCAGGATTTAAGGGGTAAAAGGGTCCAGTAAAAATCTTACCTTTAGTTAAGCGGAGACTTCAAAACATTAAAAAAGGGGGAAAAAACAAC
>JAOXYM010000014.1:14743925-14754521 GCA_028567055.1 Leptatherina wallacei
CACGAAGTATCGATCCGATACCAATACTCACCTTGGTATCGATACTATCGATATTTAGATCGATACGCCCACCCCTAGGTAAAAGGGTCCAGTAAAAATCTTACCTTTAGTTAAGCGGAGACTTCAAAACATTAAAAAAGGGGGAAAAAACAACCAAAACGCTGTAGTCCGTCGCCTCTTCCTCCTCCTCTGTCTCATAAGTTCTTCTCAATCAGGCCCAACATCCTACTGGACGTTTCCTGCCACAGTTACTCACTTCAACGCTGACGTTTTGTCCTCAAATTGGATGATTACTATCGTTTTGATCGTGGAAAATTTCACTTCGATTGCCGTACTGTTCTCACCAGATGTAGATAACTTTTTACAACGTACGAAGTAGGTAAGGTTCACTTCCCTGTTACGCACATTGTGTCATAAAGCGAAGGTGCGCGCTGTATTTCCTGCATTCATGCTCAAGTCCACGCAGGACCAAAGACACTGTGTGATATCCTCGCTAACGTCACGTCTGCATTATTGGAAATGTGATGATTCCTTTTGATGAATTTGCATTGCAGGAGCTAGGATATTCAATTCTTGAAATCCGTTACCAAGCTCCAGGTTATTTTAGTATAAAGTCCTAATAATGTAATATCTGCCTATATGGTCAATTTATTCAGTATAAACAGGGAATTTGAACGGTAGCCTATTTATCCACGACACCCCCAGACTGAAACAGAAACTGCTCGGAAGACTTCCAGCGAACGAGTTGGTTGCGTAATGTTGAGTCATTTTACCAGTAACTTCCAGTAAGACGCACGATACCATATCTGCTCAAGACAGTGCCCTGAAGCTGGTGTCGTCTTTCCAACGGTAACAGACGGAAGCTCATAGTGCTCATACAGCAATATTCAGGGTTGTAGCTGAGAGTTTATGCCTGATTTTACTTTTGAAGAATTTGATGGTCGTTTCTCGTTCTGTGTGCCGCTGTAAATACTTTTTTGAATTATTATTTTACCCTCATAGATTTTGGTGCAACTGTGTTATCTCCATCTCTTGACTCCACTGAAAAAGGTCACTGTACGCTCCAGTTCAAACGCAAGTACCCTACATTTACTCAAACATGATTTCGAAACACTTTTATTGTTCCATCGCAATTCAAATAAAAATGTTGTGATGTTTTCTTCCAGATTTATTATTCAAATAAAAGTTGAAATACATTTTTTTAATGGATGGTAGCTATATTTAAAGTTTTCTAACTCCGAAGTTTCCATTTCAAAGCTTAATGACCATGTTCCTGAAGCTTTGAAATTGTATTGAATTTGTAAGCAAAACGTGATACAACATGAAGCTGTAACGCAGTCACTGACCCTAATAGAGTCAAATGACATCTATGTTTCAAAAGAGATTCTAAAGAAAAATTACAGGTGAAGCTGTATGTGGGCGAAACACATGAAATGAGAAAACGAGTAATCTTGAAACAGAAAGACATGTACAAGAACACAAACAGGTTTCAAGGAAGGATTCAATTACTGAAGCAAAAACACACACAGGCTCTATTGAACAAATACATCTGTAACACATATAACTGGACATTTTCATTAGGCATGGCACATAATAACATGGTTATCATGCAGGTTAAGTATATCTAATTTAAATTATCATAAAAAGCTATTTGTTTCGAAATACCTTACAGATTTTCCTTTACAAAACCAGAAACATTTTTAAACCATTTTCAATATTTTTTCCAAAAGTAGCCACCAGGGGGCACTCGTGTTTAATATTTGGTATGCATCCTGTATTGAGACTGAGGTTTTGAGGTTGAAATGTTTGTGAATATTTTGGCAATGTAAATCTATGCTGTACTTGATAACAATTTAAAATGATCCCTTTCTTCCCCTTATTTTGATTATACTGTATGTGCTGTTAGATGTGGGTAAAGCCTAACCAGGGACAAGGAAAAAATAACCATGGCAAGAAGGCCTACATACAATGGATGCTTTTTTCTTTAAAAAAAAAAGTCACATTGTTTTTAATGTTAATTTTATCCCTGTGAAACAATTTTTCTGATAAGATGAATAGATAAATAAATAATTTACATGCAATTTGTATCTGGCTATTTTGAAATCCATCCGTTACTCTTCACAATACAATACAACATATTTTATTGTCCCTGTAAGGAAATTTGTCTTGGGCTGGATACTGTGCTTATTATTGGCTTCACCAGACAACAACAACAACAACACAATATCACCCCAATCAACATAACAGCACAAAGTAATGCACCGTACACTCTACATGAAAAATTAAGTCTTTGCTGTTGTCGAGTACACAAGCTTTCTAAATAGACCTTCCAACTGAAAGTGTTGTCTATGTGAATACCTAGATCCTTGTATGAGCTGACCTGATTTATATTTGCATGGTGTATAACCACAGGACTATGATCTCCCACTAATCTGGGTTCCAGAACCATCTCCTTGGTCTTATCCACATTTAAATCTGACACTCTTTAAGGCACCTGTATACTAAGAAAATAATCACATTGGAACTGAGGATAAATGACACTTTATAACACAATAAAAACCTAAAATATTGCAAATGAACATCATATGTTGTGTATGGCAGTTTTGTTATTTGTAGGTCCACCATTTCTCAGATCGGCCAGATGAGGGAAATACAGACCAATATGAAACCTGCCTCTCTTCAACATGTTCAGGGGTCTGTTTAAAATTAGATGCCATCATAGCAACACCACACATGATAATCTACAGACTACCCAACATAAAGCCAAAGTTACTTTGAAGAATTTCTTGATGAACACTTTGATCTGCATCAGTCAACATCTGTCTCTGCTGCTACTCTCCCACTGACACCTCTGCTTCTTTGATACCTTTCTGTTTATTCTCCTGTATATCTATTTACTATTTATTTATTTATCTTGTGATCGTGTTTAAGTCATGTGAGAGGGGGCAGGCCAAGGCATTCTACAAGGACATTCCACCTGTCAGGTCCAATTTCCTGAGAGTTTTGATGGACTAACGCAGAAACAATGCACTGCAAAGGTTTGATCATTTCCTCTGAAGCAGTCTAAGCAGTTTCCATTGTGTTGTTCTTACTTCAGATAAGCTCATTTCTCTGGTATGAAGGTGGAACTGACATAATGAGTTGGATTCACTTTACCCATGAGCTGTACTTATTTTTTTATTTTTATTTTTAGTGAACTGCTAAATATTGCAGGCTTCATGTCAAATTGGTTGGATGTACATAATCAGTTTTATAGTTGTGAGAATAATACAACATTTGATACAAACTTACATCCGTTCTTTAAAGACAATCGTGTGATGAGGATCTTTTTTTATTGCAAGCCTTAGCTTTTCCTGTGTCATGGACAAGAGCTTGAAAGGAATTTGTAAAACCTTTTAAATGATGTGGATAAAGAGAGGCAAGCTAGGTACAGCTTTGGCACTGAGATGGATCCTCATCTCAGTGTTTCTGTTCTTGCTGCATTTTCTGTATTTTGTTACAATCTATCACTATTTTCAGGGTGCTTTTAGGTAAAGGACCCTCACTGAAGGCTTCCAACATCTGGAATCAATACAGATGTGCTGGCTATCTTTGGGACCAGGGGGGCTTGGATGTTGTAGGCTGAGTTAGGGGAGGGTGAGGGGCTGGGCTAGTTGCTACTTTGGCCCTGGGGGTCTGTGTGTCCCTGACTTCAAAATAGACTTGATTGCTAACAGCTGGCAGTCCTAACTCACCCAGTGTCAGAGCTCTCCTCTGATGTCAACCTTGTCAGTATCAAGGCCCACACAATGGAAGGCCAAAGGTAGAGAGGAGGACTGTGTCGGTGTGAAATGAGATTCAGGGAGTGACCTTTTTCTTTATGAAGGTTGTTACCATAAATAATGTCCAAGTTTTTTGTCAAGGCACCTTTGAATGAAGCAGAGGTGCACACTATTGATGTGCACCATGAAGATCAGATATTCAAGTTGAGAGAATGCTGAGAGGGTTCATCAGTCATGTGCTGTTTAACCTGAGGGCTGTCCTGTTGAGCATAAATGACAAACCATTTGACATAATCAGGTTATACAAAAGCTGCTACAGGACCAGTTAATCCTCCATATCCATGAATTGTCTTTAAACTCAAATGAAGAAATGCAATTATTATGGTAATTGATTGCTTATTATTTAATTATCAAAGCTAAAGCCATTTCTCTAAAGCCAAAGCTACAATGTGGATCGTGTAGCTGAGCCTTGTCCTGCTACTCACTGCCACAGTATGAGTAAATAGGACAGCAACTCATTAGCATCTTTTATTATCCAATTACAAACTCTGCTCGCCTAATTACCTCCAATCAGCAGGGAGAAGAAAATGATTGACTTCCTGGAGGACAGGGCTCACTTCAGGACAAAAAGGACAAAGTGGTTTTCTGTCACTAACTGGATGAAAAGGGACAGAAATTGGAATATTGAAGTTAGTTGCCTCTGCCACAATGTCACTGGTGAAAGTAAACATAAAATCTTTTAAAGCAATTTTATTGTGACATAGAGGTTAAACCTCTGCCAATTTTATTTGTGTTTAATAACAAAAAGAAATCATGCTAACACGATGAGTTTCACTTGTTATATTATTGTTATTATTTACCTCCTGTAACCATGATGCACGGATAATATACCTTTACTCAGAGTCTGATGCCACTTTTCCACATGGTTTATTCCGTTTGTGTTTTTCTGCCAATTTTGTTGTTGAGTTGGTGACAGCAAAGATAATTCTGAACTAATTCTGAAACAGCTGCAGAAATGATTATCCTTCACCAGAGGATGAAGGGTAGTTGCTGCACAAGGTTGTGCTTACAACAGAGCCATGCATCATTATTAGACAATTAATTACTCTTGTCATTAACACCAGCCGCACACCACTGTTCTGCTGGTATTCCGTCTCAGATGTTTCAAACAGTGCTTTCCACAACTGGGGAGTGATGGCTCCTGCTTAGTGCTTGAACTAAACTTTAAATTTATTTTACAACTCTCAGTTAGTTTTGAGTCTTTGAAAGATGTCAGGAAAGGCCAGAAATAGCGTGGGGCAGGCCGCTGGGACGAGCTGTTGTTTACAGACAGTGACAGGGATGAAGGACCTCTGCGCTCTGGTGCTGGGCATGCAGCCTCAGGGGTGTGCTAGCACGGCTTCCGTTGCTGGTCTGAATGCTGGGTAACACAGATACGCATGCACATGCAGGCCAGCAAAATTATTTGCACACAGATGCACAAAACCCAACAGTATTTTCTTTGTTTTGTTTTTCATTTTTAAGTGCAGCTTCTTTGTATTCTTTGAGTCTACACAGATGGACAACCTTAACAAGCACAAAAATAGTTTTAAATTTAACAGGAGTACACCTGAGTCCTAAAAGTACATGCACTTGTAACTTATTTCCAGAATGACTTCATCTGCTGACTGTGTGAAGTCTATTAAAGTTGATTTTAGAATTAAACAAAACCTAATAATGTAACCTGTTGAGCTGACATAAGATGAGACATAACATCACTTTAAGTTAGTGTGTTGACTGTAATGGGATGAAGAAAGGCTTATAGAACTACTGAGACTTCAACCTGATCTATGCACTCTGGTGAACTGACAGCTAAAGTCCAAGGTGAGGTGTGGGGCACTGACAAAATAGCAGCAATGCAATATTGACAAATTTTGTTTAATATTGTGTGATACTTTTCTCTTAAAATACAGTCTTTTCTGAGGTAGACTATTACAGTTCAAGAACATTATTATCATTTTTAAAACAGACATCAAAAAGACATGAAATAAATACTTTCATGTACAATATGCCGCAAAAATGAGGTAGAAATGGTTACAGAAAATGTACAATAACCAAGAACAAAGTTGCTGCGGTAACAGATTGAAACGTACAAAACAAAGTCTTGTTTTGTTGGACAAACTGTCGGTGAAGGAAAAGTTACAAGGAATCAAAACAACGCACCTCCAAGTCTTCATTATTATTTCATTTCCGTGATTCTATGTGAATAATCGCTGGCATCATCCAGTTAGAGGCAGGGGCTGCTCTGTAGTTTGTCAATGTGTTTTCAGTTTCTGAGATACTGATAGGGATGCACTGTGGGGGTCACTCTGACTGACCTGGCTGTATGGCAAGACTGAAGCCACCAGCTGGCGAGAGAAGGCTGTGCTGTGATATAGGATTGCTGGACATCAATCAGCCTACTTCCACTTCAGAGGAATCGCTATAAGGGAAGGGAAAGGTGGGGGCTGGGCGAGGGTGGGGAGAAGATGCAACGCCACATGGTTACCGAGTCTTGTGGCCAGGGGGCAATCCAATCTAATGAGATTGTATTGGGGAGAGAAGAAAAAGAGAAAAAGAATGATGAGGGTGGGAAGAAGAGGGAGACTGAGGGAGGAAAGGATGGTAGGAAATATTACATCATCTTTTGTGTACCTCCTTACAACCATGGCAACAACACAACATATGACCTTTTTGCCTGCAGAGCAGTGACTGGGTTTTTCCAGCTTGTTAAATCAGAGCTGAAGGACTGCTGTGAAAGGAGATATTCCTGGATTGTCTACATGTTGGCTTCATATCTACAAATTGGCTGTGAATAATTATACTTTAGGATATGTCTAAAACTGCAAGTAATAATTTGTTTAGACTTTTTTTTGCAATTGTGTTGTTCTTTTGGATGCCAAGCTTACATTGTAATTTTTCTTCTGACTTTAATGTCTGTGTGAAAGAACCAAATTTTTTAAGAAGATATTTTTCTACCAATAAAACTGTGGAGAGCAGACATGCACATATAGGATATGTAAACACTGGATAACACATTGAAAGATTTGGAGGCAGTTTGTCCAACAAAAAAAGGAATATTTTCTGTATTCTACATCGCATTTCTTGAAGACAATCATCACTTCACCATAAACTACAACAAAAATAAAGAGTAAAAGAAAAAAACATATTTATATATTCATATATAATAATACATGGATTTATGGCATCAAATATCCTTTGAAATACCTGAATTACATTCAATGTTACTCTTTGTAGCGTATTCAAGTTTCTCACCCGAGGTACAAGCCCAGCTGCAGTGGGTTTTACAAGACTGTCAGGTTTCTCCTTGCACCTTTATCTCGCTTCGTGCCACTTTCTTCTAAGACCCTAAGATTACATACATTCTTTATTTCATATTTCTGAGGTAAAGAAATTATTCCTGAGCATTTCAAACAAGACTACATAATATGAAAACAAAAAGAGTAAATGAAATAGGAAAACAGACATGCTATGGTAGAAGCTGGATGTGCTTGTGTTGATCTGTAAGTGGTTTTCTCAGGAAAACTGCAATCGATGTGGAATGTGAATAATAAAGTATGTTATCAGTTAATTGTACCACGTTAATTGTGAGCACAGTACCATTGCTGTGTTAAATAAGGATGCGTGAGAAGTAATTCTGCAAAAAAACAAGCTGAGTGTAACAAAAAGATTTCACTTTTACAACTGAAGGACAGAGCAAGCACAGGTTCAAATATGATCCACTCATCTTAGAATAGTAAAAATTAGCTGTTTTGTCATGATTTGGTAGGAAGCTATCAGGAATATTAACATGCTGTGATTCAATGGACCAGTCCAATTTTAGAAATTTAACAGTACTGTTTAGATTTTGTATTTGGTTTGACTATTTTTGGTCAAAATATACTAAAGTGTTGCTGATCCCAAGCCCTTTGCACTGAATGATTAGGGACAATCCAATTACCAAATTGATGTTAGAATAGCATGGAAGTGAACTGGAAATAAATATGATCCTGAGAGTACCAGCCAAAGGGGGGATTTTCCAAACCCTGATTATCCATAATCTTGGACCATGTCACCTAGCAACAAATAATTGATTTTGTACTGAACCAAGGCTAATCAGGATCTCAGAGAATAGCCAGATAGCTAACATATTTTACCATTAGCCAAATGACTTATAAACCAACCCTCTCAACAAGACGTATTCACCTTTCATTTCTTTGGGAAAAATAAAATATTGCGAGTGTTCCAAGCAAAACAAAACAGCACACCATGGCATGCTTCTGCCAGTGAAAGAACTTTGCCAGCACTCCCCTACTCTTAAGCTTCTCTGGCTCTTTTGGCGGCATAAACTGTAATAAAAAAAAACAAAAACAAAAACAAACAAACAATTCCCAAGGCTTTCTATGTCAAAGCAAATACAGGGTCATAGTGCAGTCCAAGTACAGTGACTGGCTGCCTTCTCAGTGGCAATACATCTTACTCCACTCTATACAAGTGTCCAGTTCTTTTGTGGTTGTGTGGGGCCGCACCTTGCAGAAAGCATTCTCAAAGTCTGTGAAGTCTGGGGGTTTAGGGGATGTGGAAATGCCATGCATGGCTCCATTTGGACAAGATGCTGAGGAGAGAGCCTGCTGACTGAGCTGCAGCAGCTCCCATACTGTAAAACCCTCTGTGCGCTGCAGGACAGCGCTCAGTTCCCTCTCACTCAGGCTGCAGCCTTGGGGTGTCAGCGCCTGCAGCAGCACCTGTCGACGCATACCCACATCCGGTAGGCCAACATGATATCTCTTAGCAAAGCTCCGATGTACTGCGTCTTGCAGTAGATCTGGCCTTCCAGTAGCACATACAAGAATCACTAGACTTGAAGTCCCCACCTGCGCTTTCTCCAGGGTACTTAACAGTACCTGCCTCAGACCCTCCTCTTCCATGGCCTCCACTTGACTACACAGCACCACTGAGGGTTGCCGTGCCCCTGCCACCTGCAGCAGAGAGCTCAGAATGTGTTCGGCCTCAATCTTCCCTTTAGAGGCCAGCATGGCTCCACTTACGTGATAAAAGGAAGCTCCCAACTGTGAGGCCAACGAACGAGTCAGTGTCATCTTACCCCCTCCCCTTGGGCCAAACAGCAGGACAGTTCTTGGTGGCCGCATCACTGGACTGGGCCTCAACACAGGCCACAGAAGGTCTTCCTCCAGGGCAGCCTTAACATGGGTGAGCCCAACCAGTTCACTCCAGCCCAGAGCAGGGAGGCAATCCAGTAGCTCCTCATTGATTAGCTCTAAAAGTCGGGGGTCTGGGCTCTTCATAGTTTCAACAATTGGAGTGCATAATGGAGGACGTTTGAGTGCCTGAGAGCGGTGCTGCTGCTGAGTGAAGCCCTGCTCTGCCACCCCATTCTCCCCCGTCATGCCTGCTGGAGGACTGTACTCTCCTCCTGCCCCAAACTGAGGAGATACTAGAGGCTGGGAGGAGGGCTTGCTGGACTTGAAGGTTTGAGGATCTGTGCTGCCTGAACTGCTGAAGCCATTTCCACGACATTCTGTTTTGTCATTGACACTATAGGGAGAGTTTTCTCCTGTTTTCAGTGGGTCATAGCTATACTTCCTGTACCGGGACCTGTCCCCACTCTCATCCTCCTCAATGTTCATCTCGAATGCTTTTCTTTTCAGTGTCCCTCCAGACTCTGATGCCCCAAGGTTAGCATTTTGGTAACTGTAGCTGCCTCCTACCACTGTGGGCCTTGAGGGAACAGGGTTAGGAGCTGGTAAACCTGAAGGGAGGTAAGTGGTAGAGGGGTGGCTATAGGTGGGAGCAAGACTGGTCTGTGGAGGGTATGTGCTTGGGGGATAGTTATAGACTGGCGTGGTAGGGCTGTAGCTGGGCACCAGAGTTGGGTTAGACTGAAGAGTGTGGAGGGAGGCAGGGGGAAGTGCTGCGCTGGGTTGTGAACAGAACCCTGAGGAAAGATAGGTGCCATTGTAGCTAGAGGGATATTCGCTGGATGCACTGCAAGAGCTGCTGCCGCTGTAGCCAGAGTCTGAAAGGTTACTGTTCACTACTGACACACTACTAATCCCTGGAGGGCCGCTGGATGTGGCAACAGTCTTGGAGCCTGAAAGGCTGTCATGACCTCCAGGGGGAACCAAGGGGTAGGAGGCATCAGTGCTGTGCGTCAGTGGCCAAGGCTCTAGCTCCGTCTTCTGGCCGTTCAGGCCCCCAAAAGTCCCTGGCTCTGGGTAGGTTCCCACAGTAGGAGGCCGGTCGTATGGTGAGTCCAGCACACCAGCGTACTTCTCAGCATAGCGCTTCAACAAGTTTGAGGCTGTGAGAGCAGAGATGTCATCATTGGCCCAGGCATAGTTATAAGAACTGCGGCTGCGACCAGAGTAGAATTCTGACTTGTGGGCTGGAGAGGAAGTTGTGGAGGAGACATCCAGGTGCTGCTCAGGCCACTGGCTGAGGGGCTGGGCATGCTCTGGGTTCCAGTGCATCTTTAACAAGCCTGACAATAAACAGACAGGAAAATTAAGTTATCTTCATTGTGAATACAATTTAGTTAGAAAACAATATATCAAAGGTGCTGGGATGATTATATTGTACAAAATCTTTGAAGAAAGCCTGAACTATTAGTGATTAATAAATCCATTAAGGCTATTTTCAAATTAAATAAATGTATCTTTTCATATTTTTTGTCAATTGCTTCCAGATACAGTCATGGAAAACAAGACCTGTAACACTGCGATAAATAGATAGATAGATAGATAGATAGATAGATAGATAGATAGATAGATAGATAGATAGATAGATAGATAGATAG
>JAOXYM010000014.1:14755387-14775915 GCA_028567055.1 Leptatherina wallacei
AGAAAGAAAGAAAGAAAGAAAGAAAGAAAGAAAGAAAGAAAGAAAGAAAGAAAGAAAGAAAGAAAGAAAGAAAGAGGCTATTGGAAATGCAGCATAGAGTGCTATTCATCAGCACAGTCTCCTATGGAACATTGGGAAAGTGGAATGTCTGTTCCTCTGGCTGACTTCAGCACTCGTCGAGGTCTGATTGATCATCAGTGGCTTTACAGAAGAAAAGGCAGATAAAAAAAAGGTTTCATAAATACTGTTTTTCCTCTGTGTCCTCTCATGCAAAGGTCTTTTTTCACACACATACACTGAGTAGTTTAAAATCCCTGTCCAAAATTATAATGCATGTGTCAATATTTGTACATTACTATGTTATAGTTATAGAGTCATCTATTTCATGAAGTTTGGTGCTGCGTCTTGCTGAGGCATTAGCTTGACATTCCACACATAGCTTGGCATTATTGAACTGTCATGATTTACCCTGAGGAGAGGACTACTCCTGCCAGAAACAGAGAGGTAAAGAGGAATATGGCAAAAGCTGTCATTGCTGTACTCTGACTTTCCTTTAGCAGACGCCTGATGATTCATTATTCATGGCTGTCTGTGTGAGTGGAGCCAGGATTCTTATTGCCATTTAAATCAAATCTCAATATCCACAGGCCAAGATTCTGCTGTTCCTCTCCCACTCTCTAGCTTATTCCTTAACTCTGGCCTCTTTCTTTCCAAACCTCCCCATGTGTGTTTTCAGATTACGCCTGTTGTTTATTCAGTCAGATGAGACCAGCAGACCAGATGGCCACTGGATTATCATGTCCTTCATATTCAAATGCACTGCCTTAAGTTCCCAAATGCCAAACCAGTTCAAGTACTTCCCTAAGCTTCAGTCAACCCACACAACCACACACCCACTGTAGCAAGCTGACATTCTCACACTATGTTCACTTGAATTTTTTACAAACATGCAGAGGACATTGGCTCGTCCACACCCAGATGAACACATATTTTTGTGGTCTGACTTGCAGGTCTTTGTCCAGGCTGCAGAAACCATATATGTCCTGCAGGCCCTTCCCATTTGCAACCCAACCAGTTTGTGAGCAGCCCCAATAATGGGGCCTGTGTGTGACAGAGATGGATGAGAGCCCAGGGGAGCTCATAAAACCTGCAGCAGGGAGGGAGGGATGGAAGAAGGCAGGGATGGAGGGAGGGAGGGAGGAGAGAAAGAGTGGACAGCAGGCGCTTCGTCCTTCCTGAGCGGACTGGAGCAGACATTAGAGGACTCAGTGAGGCGGGCTAACTGCTGTCCACTCCATCATCAGAGTAGCACTAACACAGAGTGGTACACAACCCCCCTGACCAGCGTAATGACCAGCTGCCCACACCCGAAGAACCAATTCACTGTTAAATCTGAGTCATTACTTTCTATAAACCTTTTCAAAAAGTGCATTATACTGTAATTTTTTTCTGGGTAAGCCTGTAAAGAGTTAAATGAGTGATAGGATGACATTTAACTATGATGAAAACAGGTGTGTTGAAGCACAGTTTAGCCCTTTCCGTGTAATTAGATTTTGCCTTCTGCTGGATTGTGGTTTTTAGAGCAGTAACACTGCAATAAACTAAGCAAGCTCTAATCTACACTTCTGCCTAAATCAGAGCCATCATGTAGATTAATTCACTGGAGGGACGGGAAGAAAGCTAAGATTAGAAGGAGGAAATCAGGACAATGCAGGCATGCTGTGGATAGCTGTAAAATCATCCGATCAACCTCAATACGTGCTTCAGTGCAATGCTAGATTGAAACTTACCATAGATGACAAATAAACAAGAAAATGCAAACACAGTTTTTGAGTTTTCCAATTTTACTACTAGTAGCGTTACTGCAACATTTACTTACATCACAAAACATTTTTGAGTTTTACATCACTGAAGTTTTTTTTCCTGCCACAATCCCATCAAGTCTTACTTATAGTGGAGGAGGATTACAGATTTAAAACATATATTGAGAATGGACAAGGACAGTTTTATGTCTGAAAATCAGAATCCAGTTCATGCAATTATTTTAGAAGTTTTTCTTTCTGTTAGAGATTTAAGTAGGTCTGTAATCTAGTCACAGTAGGCCTGGAAAATGATTTTATATTTTATTATTTGTCAGCTACACTTCTGAATTTGGAGTGAAGAAACATAAACTTAATTTTATTAGCATACATAAATATGTGAATAGATGGCTCTTCTGTTGACTGATGGCTTTACTTGACTGTGAAGAGGTTGATAAGAACCTTCTGTGGATGCACATGAAACTTCCCACTCTTTGTGTGTGCTCTTGGCCCCAGGAGAGACAGATGTTCTTCTGCTGACCGCCTTACTGTCTGTGCGGCCATTGTGGTGGATGACCATCCAGCAGACGTGCATGGATTGGACAATCCAATTGGCCCTGAGACAAAGCCAAAAGGATCCTATTGTCAAGGGCCTGTCTAATTATGGAAATCTTATTAATCTATTCAGCAGCAGTCCACTGACAGCTTTTGTGTCAGCCTGGGATTTATTGAGGGACCAGTGTGAGCTGCATCCTTTTGTAGTAGAGCATGATGAAGACAGTGGTCTTGCTCTCTTCAGCAGCTTTACTTTTAAGAGGCCCTAAATTTAGAAATACTCCACTTTTCGCTCATGGGTGATTGTGAATTCTGCCCTCAAATGCGAAGAACTGCTACCTACAAAGTCACTCAATCTCCAGTTGATTGTGTAAAACCCAAGTAGATTTTGGCCCATGAAGGCTGGTATTACTCTTGACTGTGTTGTGGTTTTCTATAAAAGAAAATATCAGTGAGTAAGGTGAAACGTTATCTTGGCAGGAAGCCCTGAGATGGAGGGATCCAGTGCCGTTTCACAGTTCCCATGAGGTTGCTTTCCCTTTCTCCCTTCCCAGCACTTTTGTTTTCCCTGCCCTGAGGTACAAAACATACACGGATGCAACAAGCCTTCTGGGACAGTGTGCTATTAAACTGTGCCGATTGTGAAGGGGCTGCTTGTAAACAAGAGCACTGTGGATCAATCCAATCAGGCTCTATTGAGGGTTGAGCTCAATCTCCATTCACTGATCAGGAAAAACTAACAACACCTCCACTGCATCATACGGCTCCGCACAGAGACATAAATCGAGTTGAACAACATGCCTCTTAAACAAGATGTACATACGTTTAAATGTGCAGCCAAATCTATCTTTCTGAGCACTTTGGTCTCATAAATGCCTTAGCAAAAGAGACATTTTGTTTATTCAACAAGGAAATAAAGTTTTTTGCATCTTAATACAAACAGGTAAACATCATACAAAAAAAATTCTATCCTCAATTAAACAAAACATTGCAGAGGCAGGAGGGTGTAATTGTTTTGAGACTGCTGCTCCAGTTCTTGTGGAAGTGTTTCTGGGATTCAATTTAGTTATCTCAGAAACAGACACTTTAAAGAAAAATGGTTGGAAGGGCTGTAGTCCACAACACAAAGTACACAGACATAGAAGTGGAGAAAGGGGTGTGGAAGTATAACAGACCTGGCTTTTTTGCTGATAAATCACAAAGTTGATGTTGTGATGACCACATCTGTTCTTATGTATTCGGCAAGCAAAAACTGACCAATGAGTTATTGGATTAAACTCCAGCTTGATGGTCATAAATATGTAAAACAAATTATTATTATTATCCCTTTCTTTGTGAATCTTTCAAAACTACTGTTCATTTTTAACAAACATGTCCAAAGAACTGTTTTACACAGGAAACCTTACAAATGATCGCAAGTTTAGAGTACAGAGTGAGAAGCAAAGCAGAATCTGTTATTCATGTTTGTTATTTTGATTTGTTGTTTGAAGGCCCTTAAGCCTTTTTCTTTCTTTTTCTCAAGTTCACTGTGATTTATGACACTAATATCAAACAGGACATTCTTTCTGGGCCGTACACTGCTGCACACTATTGCTCAGTCATAAAAGCCCCAATCTGAGGGGCCAGCCACATTTTACTGCATGGTTGGTGAAGACAGTAGAAAATTGTCTTGGGACATCTCTCACTTTGGTGCAGAGTGCACATTTTATTAGCTTTTGCAAATTTTTTTACTGAACATATTGGGAGATTATTATAGATTTTCCTGAGTATATTATTATTATTTATGTTGTGTTATATTCACTTTCCATAATATCAAATTGCTCTCTACATTTCTCCAATGCTGAAAGGCCTCTGTTATCGTGTGTGGGGTATTAAAAGCTGTAAAAGGAAGTGCAAGGTCAGTCCTTGAGGCCTTGGTCAAACTGCCAGATGACAGGGATAATGTGAAAACTGGACAACAGGGATCATCATATATCAGCCATGCATAATTGGGCATTGCTAGGGAAAAATTATTATAAATCTATGCGTTAGTCATGGGTCTGCCATCAGTCAAAGGAAACACAATCCCACACTCCCACTATGCCTCTCACTCCCTCTGGCTCATCTGCTCTCTCTTTCATGGCCCTAAAAAGATGTAATAACAGAAGAGTGCAGGAGCTGTGGGGAGGAGTTTTCACACCTGCTGCCCAGAGCACGAGCAGACGCAGCTCTTTTCAAAAATGCATCGCCAGTCCAGTCCCAGAAGGAGCGAGCCCATCTCCTGCAGTGGCATTGAGGGATGTCCTTTCTGTGTGTGTTTGTGTGTCTCTTTTCCTCTCTGTCTCTGTACTTTTGTCGTTCTGCGGATAGAGCGATCTGTACTCCATGTATCAGAATGACAGTTTGACTTACTGTATTTTTTGTTTCATCATCCTCTGGGAATGTTGCGGGCCAACTGTCAGAAGAGTTTTTGTCAGTATATGGAGCTTATACTTGTTTTATTAGAAGAAAAGGACGATATGACAAAATCGCACTGTGCTCTGAAAATGAAATATGAAATTAAACTGCTCTTGTCTGCCATAAAATATAGTTGGGGTAAATGACAATTGCCACTGAAAACCAATATAACAAACTTCTTTTTTCCAATTTATCAGCACTGGACAAATTGTCAGTGTCATTACAGCTTGCTATTTTGCAGAGTGGATAAAGAGGAAGAGCAGCCAAACTATTTGATGGCATTTGCTAAACATTGATTAATTGACAAACGTGTTTAGCATTGCTAATAGATAGTGCAGCAAAAGGCAAACTCCCATTTTGTGTGCTCATTTTACAGCACTTTTTCTCAGCACTCTCCAAAACTAGAAATTGGGAATAATTGCTAGATGCGTCACTTCATGCTCGTAATTTTAGAAACAACTCCCCCATCCCCCGTGCCTGCTAATGCACATCCACAAATGGCAAAAGCCCCCCACCCCCTCACCACCTTTTCAAGAAAAACAGGGTCCCTATTTTTTGTGACTGCAAGCTGGCTTTGGGTCATTGTGTCCACTAATATATCAAAGAACAGCTGTCCTTAAGCTCTGTGATGACCATTTACCCCTTCCATCTGTCTCACACAACCAATCGTTCTCTTTTTCTATCTTTTCTGTCCAATCTACTTCTATCTATGTTCTTCTGCTTCTCCATCGCCCTTACTTCCCTCATTCCCTCTGAGTATATTGCATTTCCTCCTCTCTGTCCAAATCCCCAGGCCCCTCTGTGCTCCCAGTTTATGCTCTCAGCACATGGACAACTCTGGGATTTGTTGTATTCTGTAAATACAAGCACAAATTAGAGAAAGTTCAATAACAGCCACACTTCTCTCTCTGGCAGTGCTTTTTTATGATCATCGCACTACAAACACTTAATGCCATTAAAGTGTTTCTCAAGTGCAGTCCTTTACTAATTAGCTGTGCTTATACGAAAAACGCGTCGCACTGTGAAGCTCTGAATTCTGCTGCCTCAGGAATCTAGTGAAGTGTTGCCATCCAAATGAGCCTCACCACCCTGCTTCTTAATTGGACCCTTAATGGGAGCGGAGGCCTTCTTAATGAGCTGATAAACCCTTTGAGAGAGAGCACTGGGCCAATGGACACACTGGGGCCTGGGTCCCTAACCTTCTTTTCTTGTGGACACACACATGCACACAACCACACACTCATGCACACACACATACACTGGAGGCTAATTAGAGCCCATTCACACCCACACTAATGATCCTAGGTCTTATTCACACACTTTCGCGGGCTGTGTGTTTACTCAAGGACCTCGTAGGGCCCTCTGCTGCACCACTAATACCACTCTGCCAACAATGGGAATAGACGCTGGCACAGCTCTCCAGCCTGTTCCTCCAGGGGCCAGAATGAGATCTACTTCTTTTTCCTTTGTACAAACTGCTCCATGACTGAGCAGAGTCATTTACAAAGACTCTCACACAAAACATAAAAACAGCCAGAGAGAGAAAAGAGAAGGGGTCAGTCAGAGGAGAGCTATAAAAACTACCAGATCTGGACTCATTCTGTGTGTGTGTGTGTGTGTGTGTGTGTGTGTGTGTGTGTGTGTGTGTGTGTGTGTGTGTGTGTGTGTGTGTGTGTTGCTTTAAAAGAAAAGGTATCGCTACACCAGCGGGGGCCCCCAGCAACAAGAGTTAGGGCACTCCTGGGTTGGCGGCCTGGGACTGATTTAAGAGTGTGTTTGAAGTGCAGATTACAGATTCTTTGCACCAAATCCCTCCAGGAGTATCCATGACCCCTGGAATCTCTCTCAGGTTTCTTCTCATGTCCAGCCATAGCTTTTCACCCCAGCTTGAGATATTCTGGACTGGCCGGAGACAAGGTCTATGGCCGGACATGCCAAGGAAAAGAGAGACACTCACTACAGGAATCCAGACCATTGATACAAGAAATTTAAGAATATTCCTGATAACAATGATTGGGGTTTGTTGTGTGTACCTGTTCTAACCATATATCACAGTGTAAACATTTGTATACTGGGACTCAGTCATACACAAGACCAGAAATGCCCTACAGCAGGAGCCAGAAGTTGACAAGGAAGAAGGAATGCTCCACATTCCCACAAAGGGGATTTCAACATGGAGGTGAGAGTCTTCACATATCCAGCACATATGTAAAAGTCCCTCACAGTTGGATTTCCTTGAGGAGAATCATGACTACAGTCTTTAACTAAAAGACAGTGAGCAGCAGTGTCACCGGCAAGCACAGGGTTGAGTTTGTGTGTCACTGGTCTGAGAGTAAACAGCGTGACTACCTAACACTGCTGTGTGCGCTCAAACGACCCCTCCGTCTACAAATACACACTAGCGGGCTGTTCTGAGATGATTTCAACCCCTGCAGAACAGAGCTACACTGTACATGAGAAACCATCAGTTTGTTGAACAGAGAAGACCAGACCAGCACTGTGAATTCTCATTATAAAAGAAAAATCAGTCAAAGGTTGGTGTGTAGTGTTCTGGAAGTTTCCTATTAAGAACCAGCAGTGTGCCGTCTCTGAAGGTATGCCAACTATTCCACCATTAGTTTGTGACATTCTTGGACGCGCAGCCTACTCCAGCAGCACTGAGTGTATTCTGCTAGAATGGACCAGCAGGGTACAGGGAGCTGATGGAACAACCATTTAAAAAGAATTTGGTTGGAAACAGCACAAACATGCACATTCTGGCAAATTAACGGCCATCAATTTTACCTGAACGAGTCAGCCTAATTGCATTTAACAGTATAAGGATAATGTAATGAGAAAAGCCTTTTTGAAATAAATAAAATAAAATCAGCCTATAGCCACTTGTCAGAGGAAGTGCATCAAAACACCACAAGAGGTCAACTACTTATTCAGCTATTTCAAGGGTAAATTTTACAAAAGACATATAAACAGTAATGATAACTGTCAAATAGCTGCTTGTGATGCTTTAATCAGGCTGTTTTCACACAGCCACACACTTGCCTACACTGCTGTTGCAACTCATTTTAAAATGTTAAGGGTACAATCAGAAGTTTCTATCATCGGTTTTGAGGTAATACTCTTGAAATTAACCATTCTGTTTGATTTATCCCTCTTTTCTTCTAACTGTCATGCCAATAATACTCATTTGAGGTGAGTTAAAAACCTGGGAGAAAGGGGCTCTTGAGTCCGAGGCCACAGAGGCAGCCCCATGCTGGCCAGCAAACAATGCTGTTTTGGAGAGCCAGAGCACTGGACTCCAATGAAACCTAGTGGGAGGGTGTGCGGGGGGAAGAAGGAGGGGGGCGCCAACACTGGACATGTCAGTTATTAGGTCAGAATTGCAGAAAAAAAAGGATAAAGGGGAAGGAGAGCAGGGGGCAGCATGCGGGGTGGTGAGTCCTACGCTGCTATACTGGTAAAATTACACTTTAAGGGCTGAGGAGTTTAAACCGTATGAACCATCATCTTTCCAACCACACTATTGTCCCTCTTCTGTCCCGCATCTCCCATCTATGTCTACCACCTGCTGATGAAACATTTAGACAGGGCCAGTACCCGGGGTTTAGCATTTCCACAGTGCACGTCAAGGAAGTCCTGTTTCGGCACGGAGGCTGACTTTCAGTTACTGGTAAATCTTTCATTCTGTTTGCACACTACAAAACACTGTGTCCACCTCTATTTTTGAAGTGGGGGCCCATTGATTCAAGCAAAGTCCAACTAAGTCAAGTGAGGCTCTTTGGTTTGTAGGGTAGAGAGAAAGAAGAGTGCATACTCACTATAGGGGACAATAGGACTCAGCATTCTGTGGAGCTGGTCTCAGTAAGGAGGAATGCTGTTTCATGAATGCCAGCTAAGGTTAGCACCGGTCCGGCTGTAGTCCATCACTGGCTTGAGCTTGCACTGACAACAGAACAGCCCTGGGAGAGAAAGAAAAAGATAGAAAGAGGTGAGGCAGTAAAACACTAACATGTCAACCAACCCTTTCAGGCAAGCTCACACGGCAACACGTACAAACACACAGAGCAGAACTCAACCAGAGTATGATAGAATTACGGACCAACCTGAGAGCCCTATCAGTGTAACAAAAACAGAATTTACACTCACACACAGTCTGCCAAATTCAGGCACACAAGGGCATTCATTACAGGCAGGCATTAAGCTGATTGTGAAGCTGTGTCCAGCCTCTAAAGAAGGCTTTCTAAATCTGCCTCACAAAAAGACTCATGCATACCATTGCTCTGTGCACGGGGGCAATAAAGACTGCATTCTTAGGACACCAAATACTTTTGGAGCTGTACAAGCGAAATGCTATGCAATAGAAAAAAAAATAGTTAGCTGTGAATAAAGTTTCCCAAGCTATCAAGACAAAGAACAAACCTGTAACTTAGTTGCACTGATTAAAATCCTACTTCTTTAAAAATGTAGAAAAACATTTCAGTCTATAAATAAGACATATTACTTCAATTTGTCTATAACCAAAAACAACCAAATATAGCATGAATCTATTCCAGTTTGGGTTGCAAATGTCCATTTTAATCATGGACAGATTAAACGCACTTTAATCTTCCAGTTTATCTTGTTTTGTTCTGATATGAAGTAACTCACTGTCTAAAATCATTTTCTTATATACTAACCACTTGTTTGTCTTTTGTTTTTTTCCCCCAATTCTGTATATAACAAAGCACAATATTAATCTGCATTGTTTTCAAAGAAAATGCATTGAAAGAAATATAAACTGATTTTTGGCACTGTGTGGATATTTTTAGCCACAAATAAATATTTCCATAAATGAGCACTTCAGCTATTAGAATATATGTACAAGAATATATTAAACAACTTTCTAACACAAGTATTTTACTAAATGCAGCATTATTTTTGTGTCAACAGAAACTCTGTGCTCTTAAAACAACAAGCCAGCAACGAGTTTATATTCACATATGTACCATTCTCATGGGGGAGATATTATGCAATGACCACACGGCTGTCTCTGGACACCAGCAGGCTTCATGCACAACACTGTCTCCAGCTATGATCTCTTCTGATTTCACTGACAGTTAACTTTTAACAGTCAGCCCAGAATAACAACCTTTACTACAGCAGCAAACCACCGTTTCCACTTAAAACAAATACAGCTCTGGGTGGAGAAAGCCAAGTTGGAAGGTTCTGGTTTGCTTGGGGGAAATGTCTCGTGGTCAGCAGCCAAATAGGAGAGCTGCTTGAACATGCTAAGTTCCGGTCCTCCTTCAACTTCAGCAGAGCCAAGTCAAACAGCAGGGAGAACAGCGGGCCATGACAGCAGATCAACACAGTGCAGAGAAGACAAGCGGGCTTACCTATTCATGCCTGCATGTCCTCCATCAGATCTGAAAGCACTAGGATAATCCCTGGAGCTGACCAGACCCGTGTGTGCACTGCAATGCTTTTTTCCACATATGGGACACAACTCTGCTCTCTCCCTCCCTTCCTCTCTCTCTCTCTCTCTCTCTCTCTCTCTCTCTCTCTCTCTCTCTCTCTCCCTCTCTCTCTCTCTCCTCTCTCTCTCTCTCTCTGGCCAGTGACAGAGTGAGTGCTCAGGTCCCCTCCCCCATTGATCTCCCATCCCCCTCTCCCTCCCCTCCTCTCTCTTTATGCTAAAAGTATTTAAGTAGGGAGAGGGGGAGAGAGAAAAGAGAGGGCAGCACGGAGGGTGGGGGACTGACCAATCAGCCTATGAAGGAGAGAGAAGAGGGTACTCTTATATTGAAGCTTGGACTCAGAGGACAGTGGACAGAGAGTTTTTGTTTAGAGGAAAATGACCAGTATAAGTTTGGTCCGGCCTGGGAGGATTAGAAAAGATAAACAGTGGACAGATTGTGGTGAAAAGACTCTGAAAGGAATCTCTTGTTTCTTCTCCGCTTGGCTGAAACAGTCCATCAAGTTGCTGAGGGAAAAACTTACTTACTTACAAGTTAGAAAGTAATTACATTGCTTACCTATTTATTCACAAAAATGTCACACTACCAGTGGAGTAACCTTGTTAGGCAGTCCTACTCTGTTAAAGATGCCTTTCAAAAATTCCAAGCTGCCACACTCACACATCTCGTATTCTTAAGGTAACAAGGAGGAGTACAAAACAATGTGGTTAAACGAGTGGCCAGTCAGGTTGGAGGTATTTACTAATTAACAGCCACATGCTAGCAACACACAAAACCCTGATCCTGAACTGTTGTGTAATTTTCATACTGTAGCCATAATACTAGGCTGGACTGACCCAGCAATTAATGTTAAGTGATGTAGTTTAACACAAAATTATTCATGCTCATCTGAAATTTTGATTGATAGTGGATTTTATTTATTTGTTTATTTGTATTTTGTTTTGTTTTTGCAGTAAAACTGCTAACAATCAGTCACGTTAAAGATATTGATCTTTAAATTTAACGATTTCTATTAGGGTGTTTCTTTTTTTCTTTCCTTTTTTGGGGGGTGGATGTTTGCACAAAAAATGTGGGGTAACCTATGTATTTATGTATGGTGATTAATAGGAATGAATAACAAAACTTAATTACCATCACAAAAAAAAAAATACTTCTTTTAACAAGCTATTTTCATGTGACCTTTTAAGACACTTTTCTTGCCATAATTCTTTACTTGGTCTGCACATTTTTTGTAGGATTTAGATCTTGACACCGGCTGAGTCACTAGTATGTTTTAAGATCCGTTTGACCATTTGCGTGATTTGGACAGGACTCCAGATTATCTTTATCCACCTCCAGAATTGGTGCACCTTACTGAAAATTAAAGGAGCACCAGCTCAAACTTTAGAAGAACTACTTACATCAGTTTTAACTTAACATTTTCATATATATCCATTCTAATTATATTTCTGAAGATGTTTTGGTAACAAACAAAACGTTTTTAACTGTAGACATTAATAAATGTAGACCATGATGTACATTTCTTATTTTACAAACATTGCAGGTAAAAGTGCTGCAATCTAATATATCTGGCCCTGAATAGTTTGTGTCATGCTGCTATTGTGCTTCTTAAAGGTAGGGTGGATGATCCTGGAAAAACAGTTCCATGAGCATTTTTTAATATATTGCTTAAAATCCTCTCCACACCCCGATTGCAGCCAATTAATTAAATGCTCTAACACAAAATTGGAATATTTTAGTCACCTGTGGAATGGACAGGACTGAAAAAAAATCTGTGCTCACGGGTTATTAAAATGAGTTCTGTTCGCAATCCATGGGCACACAGATTGCCCAGAAACATCAGTTTAGTTTCGAGACAACTAAGGAGTGTTATATTAACGTTAGCTGCTGTTGGCTTATGCATTATAACACGAAACTGCATGAAGTGTATATGACAATAGACTAGCAGCTGCGGGCCATGGAATCCAAACACTCAAATGAGATCTCTGAGCAATCTGTGCACGTACGGATTGCTAACAGAGAGCAGTTTTATACAGCGTCTGCACGTAATATTTTATCACAGTTTATCAAAACGTGAGCACGGGTTGCAAAACGGAGAGCACAGTATAATAATCCGTACGCATGGATTTCCACTGGCTTTTCTTTTCTTTTTTTTACCGCTGACACTTGCTGGGCTCGGTGGTAAACAATCTATGCTGCTCAGCGCTCATGAACCCTCGGGAACAACCATTGCGTGTTCCTCTGCTCTGGAGGTGTGGCTTCGGGGGAAAACTGAAGAAAGGTGTTTGGACTTTTGAATTGTGTATTTTCAAAATGTAGCTTGCTCGAACCATTTTTCCAGGATCTCCTACCCTACCTTTAAGAGTCTCAGGCTTGACGTTTGTAGTTGAGTTGGTAAACAAGCCACACAGAGGTTGTGCTGATCACAAGGGTATGGGTGAAATGGAATTATATGTAATATTAAAGACCATGTAAACTGATACACAAAGCAAAACATGTGAGTCACAGCAGCAACAAAATCTGAATATCAGCAAAAGGGTCAGGTTTGTGCAAAGGAACGTAAAGACACAATCTGTTCCGATACCCCAAATTGTTTCACTTTGATACTTCAGCCAAATTCAAGGTTACTGCATCTGTTTGCGCGTGAGGCCTGTGTGATGGAAATTTCATCATCTGCACCATGCTGCAAGAGTTCACCATGTCCTTTTGTGGACAATATCATGCAGCCCAAAAATTTGAAATCACATGCACAGTGTGTGTTGACTGTATATGTCAGGATCATTGTCACATCACCAAAATAACCAAACCAAAGAAAAAGCAGAAAAAAGCAACATGAAGGGTTCCAGGAGAGACTTTCCAGAAGAATTGCCATTATCAATCTCTTTATGATCCTTCATTGGAAAAGTAAGACTGCAGACCAATTAAAAGTGCAGTTATGGAAAGAGTCCCATTTGGCTGGTGGGTATGAAATCCATGAATCTTGCTTTGCACAAAATAAGAAGAACATCCTTTTTTCCACCAAATCCACAGCCAAGTTCGAGGTATTGGTGCTATTTGCTTTTGTAGTTGTTTATCAACAAGATAAAATAAGAATTAAAAAAACCCAAACAAACCAAAAACAAAATCAAATTTATTTTGGTGGATGCATGGAGCATGGCCAAAAAGGAAAAACACATTGAATTATGGGGTGTATTCAGATTTACCTTCCAAAGCAGCTGGATTAAATCATTAGATCATGATCCCAAGGAGAGGGGTATTGCCAGACTTCAACCTATTTGTAGCCAAGGCACAGTCATTCTGATCAATCAGCAACATATAGTGGCAGCTATGGCTGGGTTTAAGAAATGACAACAGCTGTGTGGCAGCTTTTAAAGAGGTTATGAGAGATGCTGCTGGAGCATCAGAACCGAAACTTTCTCAATTCAAAGTATTTTTTCCACTTCTCCTGGCTGGTTTAGGGAACAGTTTGATTTTCTACCTGGTTCTCATCTTTGCACTTTGTTGATTTGATTGGTTAGAGTGAAGCTCATAATATAGATTATAATAGCCAGAATTTTCATCCAATCATCTTGCCAAGTATTTTCTGACCAGTGCCTTCCCTTATTTCAGACAGCCTCCCAGCTGGTTCTACAAATCATCCAATATGTCTAGTCAGACAAACAATTTTGGCAGAGGGTGACATTGTCAATGTGCCCCTCCAGTTATCCTCAAACAAGAAAATTGAAATGACTATTCACACTGTTTTGTGTTTTTAAATGCTTGTTTGACTTTTAAAATCTAAAAGTATCTGCAAACTCTGAAGCCATCTGAAATGCTTAAATCTATAACAAATTTCACCCCCATGACGAAACCAAGTGTTTCTAAACAAAAGCTAAAAAGTCAGGTAAGAAGACTAAAGACTCAAATAAGAAACACAGTTTCCTCGGGATGAATCCCCCCCTCATTGTGTGGAAGCAAACTCAATTTGAAGACTGCAAAGAGATGGATTTGGTCAGCTTTCCATTTGGCTCCTGTTAAGATAGTAAATAAACAACTAAAACATGCCAGAACTACACTTGCTGGTGCTGAAAACTGTTTTGTATTAAATTTCAAAAATATATTTTGTTACTGTTCTTATTACTAAAAAAAAAAATACTGTTTCCATGATAATGATGAGGATGACAATGAAAACATATACAGGAAAAGATTCATCATCTCCCTTTTCATAGTGTTTATTCATTAGATTCACAGTCAAACCTTTAAAAGAAAACCTAACACTACAGTTACAGCAAACATTATAAAAATTTGTAACTATATCTGATGTGTTTATGATTCAATATTAATGTCACCATTTACATTTTTGGTGGCCCAGCTGTGTCATGATCATGTGCTTTTTCAGTTTCATTTTCTAGCTATTCACACACAGCTGTCAGGTTGTTTTTAGAGCCATATTGAGGGCCAAATGGCCCAGTCATCTCCTCCTGTTACACGGAGCCAGTATCATGCTCAAGCTTCCCTTTGCACTGCCTCACAAGGATATCACTCACAAAAATATAGTTCACCCCACATATACATATGGAAGTTAGCATACAGAGTCATTGGGCTGGCTGGAAATAGAGTGATCATATGTTAGGTGCCCGGAGCATCCCATGCACTTTTTCATGTGACTCCATAACAGAAAGTGGTATGTTAGTATGTAAAGAATTATTATTATTACCCCTAACATAATTTACTTCTAAGATCTGTGGTTAAGATTTTAGGTGAAGTCTGAAAGTCCATACTCTGTCCACTATTTACTTCAGTAAACTTATAACCGACATCCTGATACATCAGGCATGGAGCAGAAGTACATTGTTTTCTTCTGTGACTGTCTTATTTACAACCCATTACTACTCAAGCTTCTTGCTCTATCATATTGTCCTGTATTAAACAGCACCAACTCCTTAAGTTTAAAACAAACAGAAACGATTAAGGAAGAAAAAAAAGACTTCATATGTAATGAGCTAAAATTACCTTTTAAACACATGGCTTCTGAAATGTCTAATTTGTAACATTACATGTGGTTTGAGCTATTTTAGGAGACGCTCCAGTGGTCAGTGACATGGCTCAAATCGGAATGTAGGGCAATAAACCCACTGAAGGAAACACCACAACTCATTAGCGTGGATACAAAACTTAACACACCCATTGAGTCCCAGTTCAGAACCACAATTACACTCCTTGATGTTTTTCCTAATATTGGATCCTCAATAGATTTGCTAATGGTGTCTCTGTGGGGGGTTAGGTGAGGGTACGGTTGAGTAGGGATGTTGAAAGCAGACAACTGGCGCTCTCTCTATCACTCTATTGCCTTATTAGTGCTGAGGCAGCAGTGTGTGGACATAGGCAGCATGCTGATCCCAGCACTGCTGCAATACAAAGACTTCAGGGCCTCAGGACTCAAACTGAGCCAAAAAAATGAGAAGAATAAGACTAACTGTCTCATTGACACTTTCAATTAGAACAAGCAGGTACTGCCTGCACAGATAAATATCTATATCATATTTGAGTTTGACAGGTCCTAATCCCATCTCTAACATTTATGAAGATATTACTACACACCTGTGAGAAGTCAAATTTCCTCAACACTCAATGCACATTCAGTGCTGTGAGTATTTGGACACACAGATCTCAGGGTTTGCATAGTTTCCTCGTGGTTGAAGGTTAATGGAGAGACATGAGAGGCAGATAAAAGAGCCATGATGGCTGAAAATGACTCCTGAATGGACAATAGGTGTAGGTCAACATGCTAGTGTTTGACCTCATACTCCAGTTCTAGTCAGCTCAACACCTCCATTCAGCAAGTTGTTCCCCCAATGATGAACTGTGTTAGGGGGTCAGCCTGTTTTCATTTAACCAAACAGATGAATCAGGCGTATATTTATTGTGGCCTCATGAAAATCTGCATGCAGAGCAGCACCACTGATTAACTAGACATACTCTAATCTTTACCTGAGGTAAAATGAGTCAAACTTTTAGTTCTTGCACTTATGGTCTGTCTGTAAAATAAAACAAGAAATATATTTGTCAGTCTTTTTACAGGATGAATGCTGTTATGTATCATACTGAGCTTATCATATTTTAAGCAGGAAGCAGTTTATATATGGAAAAGTCTGTACTGTATGGAGATATGCACATTTTAATACAGAAAAAGATTTAACACTGCAAACATCTGCAAATGTTCAGTAAATTGTCCCTATCTAGATTATTTATAACTATAAGTTCTCATCTTTTAATGGAAATCTATTGTTGTTCCTTTTGATCTGGCTGGAAAGATTTGTCATCATGTGATGCAAAGGAAAACATCAGATGGAAAAACCTCCTTGCATAGTTGCAACCACCCCCTGCAATGATCGCCTGGGATGTCTTCACAGGCTGCATTCGTGGCATCTAACAGAGACATCTGATCTTGTGGCCGATGATCGTATATTTTCCACCTCCAGCTGAGGAACTCTTCTGTCTGACTCAGGAATGGGAAGGATGGAAAAGGGAACTCTATTGTTGTCCTTTCATCCCCATTAAAGCCTTAGCTAACAGATTCAGCCTGGTTGCAGCTGACATTGTCCTACATACAGAGACAATTTGGTAAATCTAAACCATCTCTATATGCTATGGTGTTGTGAGTTGAGGAAGGCCAATTGGATCACCAAGGCCCAATGTATACAACTCACTGCTGTGAACAAGAAACTAACTGCTTTGAGGAAATTATTCTTATTCAAGAAAGTGAATGAAAAAAGATCTGAAAAAACAAACAAAAGCTGTAATGCCAAATTTTAAGTCCAAAGTCAGTCTTGCTGGTATAGCAGATACCCGTGACTCTCAAGTACGTCTGAACAAAATAAAGAAATTATTTGCAGGGTTTCCTGCTTAAAAGTAACTAAACAATCTAAACTCAAACAGATTGGCTTGAAAGTAAAACATAAAAATATTCCAGACAAATTTTCAAATCTTGTTATCCAAAACACATTATATGTGGTTTCCTGTGTTCCACCTGAGAAAGCATCGCAGGGCTTATCCAGTCTTAACTTTTTAAAGGAAATGTTGAAAAACAATTCACTGTAATCTGTGCACTTATGCCAATACTCTTTTATTTGATGTATAATCACTTTTAGGTATCCACAAATGTGCACGTGTTTATGCATGTGACAGAATGTGCACGGATGGTGATAATGAGTTCCAGTCTCACAAGGTTGGCCGATATCATTTCATTAGCGCTGAGGAGTGAGTGCTGCAGCTTTGGCTAAGATTAGGGCAGACAGAGAAACTCTACCCCAGACCCAGTTGTCCTGTGGAGGGCTGGTGGAGGAAGGGACAAAGTGTGTGTGTGTAAGTAAGAGCTAGGCAGAGAGGTGGGGGTGTGAGTGGGATTATTAGTGGGAGGTTCAGCTGTTTATTATTCCAATTCTATCTCTAACAGCTGAAAATTGGAGAATTAGGCGGCAGCCCCGAGGAACCTGGGGATCAATGCGGAGGGGTTAAACCCTGTGGCATTGCTGCTCACACTGACAGCGTTCATAGATACTGACGCAGCACACACCACAGAGGTCATTCAGAAAACTTAACAGACACATCAGATTTACCGCTCTGAAGTGATAAGACACTCGCAGACTTCACAGGTCGATGAATAGCTTCACACTTCAGATGTGGGTGAGCCTTTGAAAAACATAAGGATGCATTAGTGGCCCTAAAAGCTTAAAACTTTGAAGTGTTACAAGCCTGCAAAACTTACACAAACTATACACGTGCAATTCTGCATCTTTAGCATTGACAAAGAAAGTCTCTTCACTCGATCATTACACTGCTAATTATGACCCCTGACTAGAGAGAAATGGAGAAGAAAATCAGCTATATATTGAAACATTAAGACTCCACTTCTCTAAAAGCACTCTGTGCACATATGGACTTTCTCTATTACATACATGATTGACATGAATCTGCCATGTCGGGAGGTCTGCGGTCACGTCCGTGCATGTTGTTAATCTGAAGAAGGACATGCGACACTGGGAAACCTGACCTTTCCACACCATGCAGGCATGCAGTCTGCTGGTGTGGAAACAGAACTTTGGACCACATATGGAGGTCAGAAAGTTGAATTTAGATTTTGAATGGACTTTTAGCTGTTTCTGATTACAATCTGAGGAGAGTTGTCATGTTTGGATATTCACAGTGTCCTCTGCACTGTTTTTAGGCAAAATGCTGACAGGATTTACCTCTGATTTAGTTCAATTCTCCTATCTCATCAGTTCTTTGAGTGGCATTTAGATCTTCAAGGCTAATTTATTGTACAAGGAAAATTTCAATTACAACATTTAAGAAAGTAAATACTGAGTGTGATTTGTAAGATTATTCCCAAATACTACTACTGGGCTAAAAACTATCAAAGATGTGTGCTATGTGCATCTTTCCAGCCACCAACTTTAATCTGTAACTAAAGACAATGGCTAATCCACAACTGCATAACCTGACACTGCTTACTATCATTAAGATACTAAACATTATTTAACCTCAGAGGTCTAAGTCCAGCACCAACCACTCTGCTGTGTAGGTGTATGTGTGTCTGCACATGTGTGCTATCCTGCGTTATATAACTGCCACCCTCCCCTTGAATCCACAAAGACATGGTATAACTACAAAACAAATCAATAATATCTCTAATGACATATCAGGGACACTTCTTTTTGTCCTACAAATGAGGACAGGTTGATAAAAAATGATAACTAATGCAAAACAGAGCCTTGCTTACTGAGGCAAGTTGTAACCTAATGCTATCAGTCACTGACATTAATTTGCAAAATTGCTTACTTAATGAAGATGATTTCCTTAACTAATGTCATGTATTTATTCACTGTGAATAGGTCAGCTTAAAATGCATAAATACATTCATTACTTCAAATATCTTCTTGTGGACTTAGTCGTTTTGGCACGAGAGTGAGGAAATGACCAGCAGAGCACATTATGCACAATCAGCCAACTGAGCTTGACAAAAGAAACTTTGTGCATCCGGAGAGTTCACGGTTACAAAATTGTTTAAAACTGCAACAACAGCAAGCTGACACAGAAATCTAAAAGAGAAACAGCTCTACTGCAGTGGTGAACTTCTAGCAATTTTATAACCTTTCATAAAAATGTTACCATAGGTTGGTGCAGTAAGGTGCCATTTATCATAAGTTAAATTACCTGAGCTGGACTTCACCCAAGCAAGACCCAAGACCAAAGCCAGTGACTGTGATAATTAAGTCCTTTTCAGATAAAAAAAATAACATAATTATTAATGGCTTCATGAGATTAGAAAGTACATCAAGTGGAGGGTGAAGTCTTTAAAGAGTCACATTGTTCTTACAACAAAAATGTCCTATTGCCACAGATTTTCTTATTACTCTGACAAGTATGCTGTGGTTCTGTAGACTGAGCAAGCAGTGGATAGGATTAATCGCATTTAAGCAGGTTCTTGTTTTGCACTTTACAAAAACTATAGTAGTTATTTTCAGCTCAATTGGGTTCACTGTCTCCACCTCCATCGTTTGCTGAGTGTATCCAGGAGGGAAAACCATAAAGCAAGAATTTTTTTTACAGCACTGTTCATTTATGTAGGAAGCAATTGGTGCATGTTTTCTGAAAAGCATCTCACATGTGAATTAAACAGTCACCACTACCATGCTGCCAGTCAGTCAGTGTGACTGCTCTTTTTTGCAGTCATTATTTTCACCTAGTGCAAGTTTGAATTCAGCAAATGGTTTAGAAAAGAATGTCAAAGGAAGAATAATAGACTACTACAGAAAAGAGGTAGTTTTTAGTTTCATGGAAACACATTACAGCTGTATGGAAGCAGGCAGTAATGATACTATGTGCTGTAAAGTCCAGGGCCCTCATTTATCAACTGTTGTGTGTGAGAACATTTTCATGCAAAGTGTTGAATTTATCATCTTATACTTATACTTAGATATATTCTTAAAAATAAGAACAGCCCCAACTGTGCGTACACACTGATTCCAGTGGTAGAACAGGGATACTGCATCATTCTCACAGGTGCTGCAGCGATCTCAGCATTTTTCAGTCATTCTTTATTCCGGCAAAATAAAGACCATTCAATTAGTAATCTTTTAGAAAAAATGAACACATGTTTAGTTTAAATGGTTTCAAAACTCGAAAAAGACACTTGTGACAGACAGGTGAGAACTGAGCATTAATGATCGGCCGTACTGGATGCATCTTTTCTCCGGACCAAAACACATTTGTATCTCTGGAACTATTCAACATCAGATACAAG
>JAOXYM010000014.1:14789011-14804301 GCA_028567055.1 Leptatherina wallacei
TAATAATAATAATAATAATAATAATAATAATAATAATAATAATAATAATAATAATAATAATAATAATAATAATTTCTAATTAATTTTAAAACTCCAGTCCTTACTTTTGAAGCTTTTCGTGGTCAGGCTCCCCCTACATCACTAACCTTATTCATCTACACGACCATGCTCTACAGCAATGGTTCCTAACCTATTTATCTTAAGGGCCCACTTCATGCAAATACCAAAAAGCCATGGACCCCCTGCCACACCCCATGATGAAACCATGCCTGGTTTTATGTTTTAAAAACTGTAATTCTCACCATAAACATTGTATTCTGGATGAGTCATGTCCCTTGATAAAGCCAGTTAAATTAACAACATATAGCCCTACTTTTTTTCTTAAAATAGGTACTTTGTGTGGACATTAATCACAATGACTGAATTTTCAATGCCTCAGGGACCCCTGTGGTCTTTGGGGGACCCCTTTGGAACCTGGAGATTACTAGTAGTTCCTTGCACGCGCCTCAGGATCAACAATAATAATAATAATAATAATACATTAAATAATAATAATAATTACATTAAAATTTTTATTTAAATTTACTACTGTGTGCCAGTTGAATTTATTACACATATTAACACTTATCTTGATTCTTCTGTAGTCATTTCACATGTCTCTGCCTTCTTTTAAAACCAAGTCCTTGTAGTTTGGAAGATATATTTTCAGACAAGAGGTAGAAAAAAACAGCCCTCGTGAAAAAGAGGTTAAGTCAGTTCTGAGGTAAAAAGGGGGTCCAACCCAGTACTAGCAATGTGTACCTAATAATGTGGTCAGTGGGTGTATACAGAGCTACACATTATATTGAACATGTTTCCTCTTGAGATATGTGACACTGACATACAACAGATTTACTTCAATTTCAAGCAAGCAAGAATAAGAAGCATGGAGACATTCTGAAAGATGGAATTAAATCTTCATTTAAATAGAACACACCATTGCAAATGATAGGCTTTATCAATTAAAAGTAAGATCTTCAGTCAGTGTATTTGTTTCTATCAAAAAATTTCAGTATAAAACCAGTTTTTCTATCAATGCTGCATTTATGCATTTTTCCAGAAGCAATCCCACTTGTTCAAAGACAATCTAACAGCAGACTAGCATGCACCCATAGAAACAAATAAAGAAAGCAAGAGTGACAGGGAGCAGCAGCAGAATGATAGAGGTCTGTGCTTGCCTCTCATCAGCGCTATTCCAAGCGGCTGCCCTGTCAGAACACGCCCCAGATGAGGTCTCAGGGCAGAGAGTGAGCTGTCATAACAGGACGCCTGGAGGGCCGTTCGATCAGCTCGACAGCACTGAGAGGTGTTAGACACACACAGGACCTGTCGGCATGTGAGCGGCCATGGTTATAGCCACAGAGTACAGCCCTGCTGACAGACAACCATCATTCAGGGGCCTTTATCTTTCTCTTTCTGTGACATTTTTCCCTCTCTTGTTTTCTCCTTCTGATAGAAGGCTGGGAGTGCGGGAGCAACTCTGACAGCTTTACTTAAATATTTATGCTGACAAGGAAAAGACAAGAATGTTATCTCCAACAACTGACTCAGCCACTCACATAAAACATTTGCTTCTTAAAATCCCTCCTCCTCCCCCTCTTAGAGTTGGTTAAAAAGGTATGTGCAGTGAAAAGATTGAAAACCTAGATAAGACATCCCCAAATGTATGCAGCTGCTTTAATCAGGTTTTACAAATATTAATGTAATCTACTTCTGTGACAACATAACAGCAAAAATGTCGAGGCAGAAATCATGGCACCAATAACATTTTAAACACACATCAGAGGCTTTCTCTCCTTCCAGCCCCATGAAATAGCCTCACCTTACTGAAGTTCACTCTGTCCTTCTCTTTGCTTTTCAAGTTCATTTGGCTGTCCACATACAAAACACAGATGGGCTGGTGTTGCTACAGTGTGCTGAAGGAATATGTGTGAGAATGAGGCAGCACTGTACACAGATACCCCATCTCATGCGATGCACATCCCAGTAAAGGAGAGTGGACAGCTTCTCTGATCAACAGATCACCTTTTCAAAAAGCTCTTTGTTTCCCAACCCCTCAGCAGCTGGCAGCAATTAGCTGGCAGGACAGGACACAGCAGTCCAGTTTAGCAGTCACTCCACTATGGTGCAGAGCCAGCTAAACAATGAGAGTGGTAGATGTAAAAGAGTTTCTGGTCCAAAAATACAAACATCTAACTTCATAACTATGTAATGCTCATATACAAAGCAGGTCTAATTTTGTTTAGGCAAACAAATGATGATGTAGGGAAATTTGTGCGCATCATCATTTGTTGAAAGTAGGTTTTTGATTTGTCACGCTGGCACAACAGCATTGATAAGCTAAGATTACTGCCAACTTTCTCCTTCAAAAGTCTTGTTGCTGACAACAATAATAAATTGCAATCTGACCAATCAATTGGAGACCAGCTTGAACCCCTTAAGTCCTGAAGAATGAGAGGCTGCAGAAAAAAAAAAATCAATGTGCAATTTACATCAGGCTGATGAGTGTTGAAAACACTAAGAAACAGACAGCTCCCAGTATAATTACATCGAAGCTAGCTCAGTGCTGAGGCCCTAACATTATCATAAGTTTGATAATCAGGTATTACACAGGGGAAAGGGGTTTGGGTTTCGTCAATGTGCAGTAAGTGCGTGATGACAACCTCTTAGTGGTCTGGCTTCCAGGAAACACGGCTACCTGGCTGTAACACAATGGGGATGGATGAAAGCGGACACCATTGAGATTATGAAGCATGTTGAAACAGTACAGTGTCTCAGGTGCCTGAGGCTACTGCCATGTTTTATTGAAACCAATACACTCACATGTGATGAAACCAGCTCTTTGGTGGTCCTAAAAGAATGCTGAACTGTGAGGATTTTACTTTATTTTTTGTGTGCAGACCAGGATGTCTTTCAGTCCCTCACACTCCAAGACAAAAGCCCCATATAAAAAGGGTTTCAATATATTCACGAAAAGTGCACACAGCACAGGCAGTCAGAGCTAAAAGTCATAATGAAAAACAGAAGCAGAAGGAGGTGAAAGAACAGTCGTGGCTTCAACTTTGTTTTGTTTTCCAGTGGACACAGAAAAAAGAGCCAGAAAAAGGAGCAGGCTTGAAGGGTTAAACGTTGGCAAAAAGTGGGGAGGGGACAAAAGACCCATTGTAAGGGACAGAAGTGTCCCCGGAAAGGAGGGGAGAGAAAAGAAAGACACCACTGGCTGGTCCCCCGGACCCATTGTAAGCAGAGGGGAGTGCAGCCACGCATGACAGATGTCCCTTGCCATTGTTACCCCAGCAGCCTCCTCTGTGCCTCCTGCTCCAGCTCTGGAATTCCATGAGATGGCCTCCGTCTGTGAGAGTTGTTCAACATGTCTTACCCCTCGCCGCACGTTCTCCATAGCCATTCTAGCCGTGCCGCGCTAGTGGGTGTGGACCATGACTCTCGAGGTGGCGGTGGGGCTGCACTTCTCAAGTGGGTTTCATAGTGGGGTGCCAGAAGTTATCTTAACAAGACACTGCTGTTCCCACCAGCCTTTTATCTACAGTGCTGAGCTTGCCCAGACATATTCATAAGTACAAGCATACACACCTTGCTGGAACAAAAAATACATCCCCATAACATATAAACGTGACATGGAATCTAAGATTCACCAAAATCAATAAAGCTCTGTCATGTTTGTAAACATCAAAATGGATTAAAAACAACATGTATTTCATTTTAGCTGCAGGGCTGCGAAGCAAAACAATTACTAAAGTGTTAAGTGAAGTGCAGGTGAAAGCTTTTTGTGACGTAAAGAGTTTATGTAAGCTGTTTTTACAAAGCAGTGACGTGTTGTAGACCCTATTCAACAGCCCACCATGTGGCAGACCTACAGAAGTGGCTTGTTGGCCTGTCAGTCACAGCAACAGTGTGCCAGTGGGAAATGAGTGCAACAATAGCCCTGTCTGGTTAATGGGTGAGAGAAATAGCAGACAATCCTTCATTTCTATGTCTTACTACCACACTGTCTATTCTCCGTCCTATTCTTCTCTTTAGTCTCAACCACATTCTGCCAACACTCGTTCACTCAGTCTCCAATCAGTCACCCCACCCCCACCCGCCTGTTAGCATTCAATTCAAACACACACACACACACATAGCTGCATTCCAATGCATAAGCATGAGAGAGCGAGAGAGAGATCTCTGAACAGGGTGGAAAATCTGTTTGAAAGCAATGAATGTTTACCAGGTGGATCAATGGGGGGGCTGTTAAATTATTTGGTGAATTATAACAGTACTGGGGTGTAGCTAGTGCTGTATCACCAGGGAATTTTTGGGTCTGAAGGCCTGCTACCCTGCCACTAAACTAAACACTGCATCAACATAAAACCACAAATGATGCCATCAATTTGAGACACTTCCACGTCGGACCAATGCAAAAAAGCAGCTTCCACATTTCAGAAAAAATATTCTGTGCGATGAATTCCAAAACACTCATACTTATCAGCTACATGCAGTCAAAAGTTAGGAAAAGGCAGGGAGAAGAACAGGATATGCATTAAAATTTCTTGGCAGCACATCGCAGTATGTCAAATACTATGCTGTTAAGAGGCTGCTGTTTACTTAATAGATATTTAAGTGCTTGATTTACTGTAGCTTAATGTGTCTGATGGGATATAAAAGATACAAGACATGGCATGAGTCAGATTTTAATATATTAAGTCTAGAGATACATCCATCTATTTTCTAGACCCACTTATTCCAATGTAGGTTTTTTTTGGGGGGGGGTATCCCAGCAAATACCAGGACAAGTCACCAGTTCATCGCAGGGCCAGAGAGACAAACAACCACTCATGCTCACACTCATTGGGGGAACTTTTAACCAATTAACCTGGATGTCTTCTATGCCTTACTAACACCCTGTCTAATTTTCATCCTGTTCTTCTTATTCTCAACCCTGAGAGAACCCAGCAATACACAGGCAAACTCCACACACCAAGAACTGAACCAGTTCCTGAATAGAGCTGGATAGAGATATTTCCTTTATATCCAACAGAAAAAGAATTACAGTATATCCTTCTTTGTGCACCAGATGTTCAGATCATCACCTTTTTGTGTTATATATCTTGAACAATTTAAAAAAAATGTACTGAAGCACAGGACAGCCTCTTTTAAAACTTAGGTAATCATGTATTCAAAGTTCTGTGTTTGTACCATTGAACAGTGGAATGAAATAAGATACCTTTATATTGTCATCAACAAATGTAAGCCCAGTGAAATCACCCGAACATTAATTGTTTCTCTGGCTTTCACTGTAAGAAATGTGCTGTAACTGATGGGAAAAAAGGCATGCATGTTCTGACCATTGAGATATTCCATAGACTTAATTTAACTCCTTGTTATGTGATGTCATTAATGTGTTTTAGTAGTGTTTCTGTATTTTTACCCTTTTTAAGGAAATTCTAAAAGAAATTATTATAGCGATGTGCTCGTCTGAAACAAGAAATAGCCCAAGACATGTAAGCAGCAGCCTGCAGTTGCACTATTACAGCATTTCCATTTTCAGGAAGGTTTTAAGATTCATTTTGCAACATTTTTTTGTTCAAAATAATACCTCCGAAAAACATAGATGTCTCTCACATAAGCAGCACTTTCTGTAAGTAACTTTACTGTAAGAGAGTTTAACACACTATATGCTCCTTCAGCAATGCTTGTACAATGCATGAATGCCATTTGACATTATTTATGTTTAATCTGTTTTTTCTTCAATATTTGAGTTTTCACTGATGAAAACGTGTTTGTGTCAATCCTGTAGTTCTATCCTCTACTTTTTCTCTTGTTTGACCTCAACTATTACACATTTGTTCATCTCCATTTTTCACTGTCATTTGGCTCCAGCCTGACTGCAATACCGAACATATTACACTGTCTGTCAGGTTAATGTCATCAGAGAAGAAACATTAGTGTCATGCATGTTCTTCAGCCCACTCATGTTGCTAGCAATGTCTAGTCGTGACTGAAAGCTCATAGCCAAAACATGAAAGATTATTTATTCCTTCTAGCTAGCCTCCATAACCTGATGGTCAGACCTCCAGTGCTGCAGAAAAGTATAACATATGGCATAATCTGTCCAGCTGCGGGACAATCTCAGATTGGCTCAACAGACCTCTGAATCAAGTCAAATGAATGCATGTAAACATTTAGCCCCCTGCACACCGTGCTATGATCCCCTGTATGGGCTTAAGTGACCTCAGCCAACCTCAGTCAGATAGAATACAATGGGAAGAGGCACACATGGGAAAAACTGGGATTGACCACACTTTTTGTAAGCAGACACTTACAGCATTTTTGAAACAGATCGTTTCCGTTCTCCTGACCGTGGGTAAGAAGGTAACGCTTCTGCCCCCGAACCACAAGCAGCAATTATGAGAAACCCTCAATGCATGAGCTTTAGAGATGAATCTACTTGGGCAGATTAAAGACTAATCTGCCATTTCTGCTTTCCGAACTAGATCACAATGGGATACATATAGGGCTTATGCACTGATGTGATGACTTCAAAGTATGGACAGAACGAGAGCGATTCACAGGATAAGCAGGAGACAATTTGCATGGATTTGGCCAGAATATGATATAACAACAATGAGATGAAATTTTTGGTTAGCCCAAATAGTCAAGAGTATAGAAAAATATTGCACACTAAACTCTTTTCTACAACCTAGCTGAGCACCTCTGCCCAGACACCTACATCCAGTAAACAGACGGCGAAGGTTTTGACAGCTGCAAACGCAGTATAGCCCTATTTCTCTACCTTTAGAGCAAAGTACAATCAGTGAAATAGGAAATGCAGGAGGCTGGTCGCACCTACTCTGTTGTAACATGCTGCTGTTACATGGTTACCCTGAGGTTTCTGTCTGTCAGCATGACAGAGCAACAAACCCACAAAGCTAAAGACAGTGAGCATACACTAACTCAAAGCACTCTGCCTGGTACTCTGTCAGCAGGAGCAGCAAGGCTCTGAAAGCACTCTGTCCACATGGGTATAAACATGTGTGATGATATGCACACATTCACACACGCGTGTAAAAACATACACAGCACACAAGATGGTGTGTATCCTCTGATACGGGTAGCTGTCAGTTAAAAACCTCTTGCCCTGACAATACCGGTCCTTCATTTCATTACCACTCCTCTCTGCCAGACACTTACAATCCCATTACCTTTTACAGATTAGCTTTGGCCTGAGCCAGAGCCTCCCTACACAGATACAAACACATCGATCCAACTTCTGAACCAGCGAGGAATAAGGGCACCAGTAGCTCAAGATTCACAGCAACATAGTTATAAGGGAAGCAAAAAGAAAGTGCAAACGTCTGGACAAGTTAAAGCACTCAGATTCATCATCTCATCATCACAAATAGCTTTTACTGAGAGGATTGAGCATTTTATACAGACTGAAATTATATTAATGTTTTGGTATGATAGGATGAAACAGAATAAACTACCTCAAACTAAATCTTTCCCTGCTCTTGTTATGTCATACCAATATTTTAAAAGCCTCAAACTAAATATCAAATGACTTCTCTGAAGCTCACTGCGAACCTTATCATCAGAAACATTTAAACTGCTTTGAATGAATTTTCTGTCTTTGCCCACAGGACAAATCATGAAGCTTGCAATGGATATGAGCCGGACGTTTGAAACCACAGTTGTCCACAAGCAATCTCTAAAATAGAAAATGGACTTCCTCAGCTGTTCCAAACCCACAATCACCAAAGATGACTGCAGCATCAACCCCACCTTGTGCTAGAAAAAAGCCTCCAATAATACTATAGAACACACAATAGTTCAGGATCAAAGATCCTCCTGAAAAAAGCAAAGCCTCTTTTTTATATTAAACCTTTCCTGTTCTGATCCAAGATGGTACACGACTACCAGGCCTCCCTATTTTTACTTTTGCATATAAATGAAAGAAAAGGGATGCAAGATTTAGAAAAAGGAAAAGAAGACAGACAGATAGTCGGAACTACATTTCATGTGGTGTATGGAAGATAATCATCCAACCCCATCTAACCCAAACCCTGAGAGAAAACTCATAACCAGAGGAAGCTGCAGAGTTGTTGCAGGCTTCCTTTTGTTTCTCCCTCCTCCCCGCCCCCACTGTCAGCTCTGCCTCCACTGCAGACCATGGCCAAGCATCCATGCCCCGAGTACGCTCGCTGGAGCACAAGGCCCTGCAAGAATGAAGCTTATTCAACAGCCTGCCTCCAGATGCTCCCCCAAACACTCCTCCAGGCTACAGCAGGGAGCAAAGGAGGGGGGAAAGAGCAGGAAAAGGGAGATAGGAATCTGATAGCCTGTCATTAACAGCCCAAATGAATTGAAGGAAAAATCTCAAACTAAACTGCTGCCCTCAGTCATGATGTTTATAGGTGATATACTTCTTGTTTTGTCTCCTGCGGTGCTTCAAAAGCGTGTTATGCCTCACCAGGGAAAGTGTTTGTTGTTGCAAATAAACTGTCTAATGTGTAGCGTCCTTGCACAGTGCCCTCAAATCCCAAGTGAGAAACAATCCATATGGAGACTCGGTGTGGGAGTTTCTCCTCAATGAAAGCCAATCTTATATATTAGATACAATCCACCTTGAGGCTGAGCACACTTTTTAGCTCATATACAGTATCAGAGTGAAAAATCAACAATATAAGTATGGTTAACAACAGAAAGAAAATCTGTCCAGAAAGAATAAAATGTTGCATCCCCCCCCCAAAAAAAAAAAGTTTAACAGATTAATGGAATATTAATATATCAATCATCGCCAAGCTGTCAAGCAGCAGCTGACAGAACAACACAGAAGGCCCTGTATGCATAACCCTCTATAGCTGCACATACTATCTCTGAACTGAACTCCCTCCCTTCTCTATGTGATAATAAATATGGAATATAGACTCAAACATTTATACCCAAGCACAATCCCAGGAGGGTATCAGGAGTGCGTATATTTCTCCAAGGATCCAACATTGTCCCTATGAATGAATACTATCTTTTTTCCAGAGATTCTATATCAAACTGTCCTGGTCAAATATTTGCTTTTCTCAGCAGTATTTTTATTTTCATTTGGTCAGGCATCTCCAGCTTTCAAATAAGGTGTGTACATAGCATGAACAGATGGGGAAAACATTATTTCTGGTACTGACAACTGTAATTGTCTGAAAGATGAGTAAATTAGTAGACTACAGAAGCATATTGCTTTCAGCCCATGACGATGTTTTAATAGCATTTTCCTTCTGGTATAACAATGTTTTATTACCTGTTATTACAACATACATACAGATCATGTTGTACCAAAAAATGTTTCCTGTTTTTACAGTATGATTTATGTCTTGTTATAACAGGACAAGTGTACAGAATATGTATACTTATTACAGTGTCATCCATTTCACTGATCTGCTGTCTGCACAGTTTCGTCATTCAAAGATGATCACACTAATATGTTATTACGTTTTATGTTTCACATTCACAACAAAACTTGTGTCATTATTCAAAAAACCAACAAATAAACAAAAACTTTCTGCTCTGGAAAATGTTCATAAAAGTTATACTGAAAATCAATATGCAGAGTTTACAGGTTACAGACTTTGCCTGATTTTATGGTTGAGTCTGCCACCTGCTGGCCAAAGCTGAGAGGTGGATTACATTTAAAATATCTAGAATATCACATCTATTGATAAAATAAAAGGGAGCCTATCTTTAGTTGGACTATTTTTTCATAGCTCACAGTCTCTTTTTACCATCTCCTTTTGTCCTTAGTTAAAAATTTGTATTCACAGAGCAAATAAGAAAACACCCCGCAAAAATGACATTGAGTCAATATTGAATTTCCAGAAAGCAAACATGAGTCCATTCATGAATCCATTTTCTATAACCTTTTTCCTGTAATGTTACAGAAAACTGGAGTCTATCAACTTTTATTCCAGTGCCAACGGTTGCAACTCTCTGCTGCCCTGCACAATGTTTTCTTTTTCATAATTGTTTTTGTTTTAACTTAACAAGAAGAAGTCACACAAGGTAATTTGAAAAATTCTAAATTAACCTTATCTTAATGACAAGAAAAACATTAGGAAAAAATTACAAACCTAGTTACCCACCAAAAATAATTTTCCTCACTGACCAATCTGGTCATTTCAGTTGTCTCTGGAACCTTACTTTATACTATGCTTTATATTATTCACCATTTAAGCTGTTAATGGCACCTTTATTTCATGGAATTAGAATTTTAAAAGATCTAATGATTATGAAGACAGAGCTTTTCCTTTACATGAGAGCCCCATTAAACTTCTTCTGATCTGAATCTGACGCAGGAAAGATGTCGTAATGGGCTGAAAATAGTTTGTACTTACATGGGTATACAGTAGAACTGGGTTAAGTGGGAGACTGGTTAGGACTTGTTTTGCACTCCTCATCTGTCCATATATGGAAGTATATGATGCAGAAAAAAACAGTTTTTAGCCTTTAATATTGATATACTCAAGAACATAATATAGCTCATTTTAAACTGCCCAATAGTTACGTGGCCCATGTTGTGATTTCCATGACAGAAACAAGCCTGTTTTTCTTCTTTTTTTATACAGTTCAACCTGAGGACCCAAAGATCAGGAGCATCCAATGCTTATTTTTGCATTCCCTCACAGGCAGAGTTGTCTACCAAGCCTCAGAACATTTTGATTATATTTTCGTTTAGCTGATGATTGAAATATTGAACAATAATAATGGATTAAATTTCTATAGCGCTTTTCAAGGCACCCAAACCGCTTTACATTGAATCTATTATCCATTCACTCCTCATTCATATTTGGTTATGGTAAGCTACATGTGTAGCCAAAGCTACCCTGATGCAGACTGACCGAAACATGGCAGCCATCTGCATCAACGGGTTCTCCGACCTCCTAACGTTCATTTGCCAACACTGGAGGGTGAAGTGTCTTCACTTGACAGATTGATTAGGGGACTGCCAACCTTCCAGTTACTGGACAACCCGCTCAACCACCTGAGTCACTGCTGCCCCACTAACACTAAAAGTCTAAACAACATTACATCAAGGAACAATATTATGAAACTGATTCACAATTTTAGACATTTTTTTTTTTTTTTTTTTGCAGATTGCTAAACCTCTGCTTATCTCCACCTCTGAGAGACTTTGAATTTATTTTGTTTTGTCATGTTCCTCCAGCTGGTTTTTCTTAGAACCACTTAATTTTCCAGCCTTTTGTTGCTCTTGTCCCAATATTTTTTAAGACATCTTGCTGCCATTAAATCTAAGATGAGTTCATATTTTCACAGGAGTAAAATGTCAGATTTTCAACATTTAATATGTTTTTTGACAAGATTTTCAAATTTTGTTTTTATTAATATTTTACACAGTTTATAAACAGTTTTCACCCTATAAAGCCAAACATATCATATTTGATAAAGTTTCTGAGACATTGCATCATTTTAGGGTAAAAAAAACTTTGTTCATAATTCCCCATACACAATATGATACTTGTATTCTGTCCCCTAATGGATACCAGGAAGCATTAGACTACAATGTGATCATTTTGACATGTCACACAGTATTAAATGGTAAATAACCCCCAAAAATGTTGTTAATTCTTTTCCACATTTTATTATAGGGCCAAATAAAGACTTCAGATTTTTTTTTTAATTTAATTTTCTCCCCAGTTTTTCTTGGGTTGGTCAGTATGATTATTTAAAGATTTAATCTATATTCTTAACAATTTATCTCCATCTTTAATGCTCTACAGTCAAACTGAAGATTGTCGCTGACCTGATAGTCGGGTCGTCCTTTTCTCCTAACTTCTTGAAACTTTTACAAGCTAACTTTGTGTTTCTGCAGTTTCACTGCTGTCACCTGCTGTCATTGCTTCATCACATACACACACCATTTGTGTACCAAAACACAATGATCTAAAACACAAGGATTCATGCACCAATATTATTTGAAAAGAAGACACCTTGGTAAAAAACAACAACAAAAAACCCAACAACAATACTATTTAATGAAAAAATAGCATGATTTACTTCCCCCAGGAGTCTCATTTTATCAGATCAACATGTCCCTGCTAAAACACTGACAGCTTTTATCCACAACAGCCACCTACTGAGGCCAGTTTATTATAATGCTAACTGTATGGACATTGTTACTTGACCAAAAAACTCCATGAGCACAAGAGAGATATCCTCCTCCTCAGAAACCACCGATAAAAAATGTGAGGTAGCACCACCTGCTGATTTATCAGCTTTTAAGTGCAAATGAGAGAAGACCAGAAAATATACAGACAATTATCTGAAGTTTGTATTTACATTCAAGGAGACTGGTGGTAATGAATTACCAATGTGTACCAAATGTATTGGATTAGGTGGCTGCTTTAAAAAGTGGACTAATCCTACTTGGAAAAGACATGACTCCACGTGTGATTGGGATGGTGAGACTTAGTGAGAATCTAAAGAAAATATTATAGTTTTGAATTGCATCATCACGATTTTTCAAGGTCCAGTGAACTAAAACAAACAAACAAACATTCAACAAGATTTATTTTTTGTATTTCCATGACATGAACTATGAACTGAAAGAGAGAGGTGCTGGAATGGCTCCTTTAAACTTTTATTTAGCATAGTGTGTGATGTAATGTTGTCCCCAAGGAAAAAGAAAAAAGAAAATGAACTCGATTCAATCAAAACTTTAGCTTTCAAAGTTTGAACACTGTTATATTCGATAACAGATTAAACCTGGACATTTTCTAGGCAGTGGCTGAACATGCTCAATTTTCTAGTTTTTTCCAATAAAAATACAGTTTAAGAGTCGTGTCCTTGGTGTCAGACACCAGAACAACGTTTCTTCACACCTGCTACTTTCTGAGTTATTGCATGGGGGCTATTACCTTTGACTTTTGCAGAGAGTATACGCCACTCCAGTTCATATCTGCTTCAATCCAAACCTCTGTAATGAGAGAGAGGGTCATCAGCTGTGGGATGTGACTTATATGTCACACAGTACACCTGCTGTCTTCATAAAGTGCCAGAGATAACCAGTTTTGTAGTTTAGTCCAGTCTCAGTGCATCATCAAGGCATTGTTTTGGGGGGTAAGAGGACCTCTCTGTGCCATCATCAAATATATACTGCATGTGCACCAGGGAAGCAAGCATACCACTTCACTGGAGACGAGTTAAGTTTCTCACAGGTGAGTTTCATCATTCTGACCAAAACTTCAAGTGTTACCTTTGTTTTTAAAATTTGGGATAAACTATTTTTGCCCTCTTGGTCTTGTGATGACTAGGTGATCTGAGGATGAAGCCACTCATGTGGTGTATGCTGTTCCTTTTTCTCTGTTCAAGCATTAAGGAGACGGTTATGGATAAAACTACATCATCCAGGTATTTTTACATTCTTCTTTCTTTGGACTTTAAGTTGCACTACTTTTATATATATATATATATTATTATTATTATTATTATTATATAAAAACCAGGGCAACCTCAATCATTACAGAAGAACTTTTTTTTTTGCTTTTCTATATTTACTGAAGTAATTTGGCTCCAGTATGTTGTGAATATATGAGAAATATGTACCTTATGGTGTTTAACACAAAAATTGGCCAAATATTTAGAAGATTCTCTCATATCTTAGATGGCAGTCATTTCAGATGGAAAAAGAACAAAACATCAAAAGGCATTCAGACGGAACATTCACCAGCGACTTCACCAACTATCTTGATAAGATGAAGGCTAAAGATTTTGTGGAGTGGCTCAGAAGCATCCAACGAGAAGGGTGAGCTTAAAAGTAACTTATATAGCGTTTTCTTTGATTAAGCTTATAATATGACCAGTTTTCAGATAGGAGCAATATATAGCCACTACACATGGTGGTTTCAAATGTATCCAGCTGTATAACGACTTGTATGTGCGTGTGTCAGCATCTTAAACTTGATGCATTATCCTGTTGCTTACTTAGCTGTATATTTTACAGGTGTCGCGAGGAACTGCTCCAAATTGCAGCAGAGGTATAAGGCACCCAAGCAGTCATATTTGTTTGTCTCTGCTTTGTGTAATCTAGCAGCATGAAAAACAACCACTCTGCAGCAACATACAGTAGATATTGTCAGTTTATGTAATTTAGGGTATTAATGGAAAAGAATTACATTTTTGCACTATTTAAATTCATTTCTTTTTATATATATAAATATATATATAATTGAGATATTTAACTTTGTATCTCAAGCTGGAATTTGTCTTCTTGAAACATCATTGACAGGCTCATTAACTTTCTAACTATTTTAGAGGAAAATGCACATATACCCATGCCTTACAACGAATAAAAAAATCTATCTTGTGTCTGTTTTTTGTTTTATAATGTTGGATTGTCATTGCTGTATAGACAAACTGAGAGGCACAGTGAAAGTTTTTTGTTATTTTTTTCAAATTTCATGGGTCTTTTATGAATGCACTGTGAATTCACCTGTATGCTTCTAGATCTTGTTTGGCCCCACAAATGTATTTTCAAGTTATCTAAGATTTGAGAATAAAATCTTTTAAAGCTGCAATGCTCATATTAGCAGCGACTGACCATACGTTTTGTTTATGCTCTCCATAGGAAAAGACTGTACATAGGAAAGGAATATGTCTTTCATATATTATACTGACCACTGGGGTATGCTGTTGTTTGGCAAATCATGCAACTCATGCTATGGCTGATTTGGGAAATCTTTAATATGAAAAGCAGTGTAAGAGTGTAAATGCAATTTGGTTTCTTTTTTGCAGTGCAGACTCCTTTGTCCACACAAATGTACGTTGTTGCACAACATGGTTATGTAATATGTGATGTTAATTCAAAGTGAAGGAAGAAATTATGGATTTTAGGTCAGAGAAAATGAGCTGTAACTGGTGGTGGTTGTGTAGGTTTTTATATCTGTAAAGTGGTCATGTATGAGATGGGTCTTATCCTTTTGGAATGAGAACTACAGTGGAAACAATGAAATATGAGATGTGTCAGGGTGCAGCAGTGTCAAGGGTTCTTGACTTCTGACCATGAAGGAAGGGTATTTCTCTGAGCTCTGTCCTCCCTCCTCCAGTCTGACTCTCTGGGGTGAAAAGACAAGGTGGGAGGAGAGAGGGATGAGGGAAGGAACACCAGTCTGAGCACACACACACATACACACACACACACACACACACACACACACACACACACACACACACACACACACACACACACA
>JAOXYM010000014.1:14804401-14819433 GCA_028567055.1 Leptatherina wallacei
ACACACACACACACACACACACACACACACACACACACACACACACACACACACACACACACACACACACATAACCCTCTGATCTCAGTCAGGAACTGATATGGGATCAGAGCAGGAAGTAGGAAACCCCCCTTTACCGCTGGCTATCTAATCAACTGTCTGACAGTAATTTACCAGCAGGATTGCAGCAAAATAGGGCAAAGGAAGGGAATTGCAGTGGCACTAAAATCAGTAGCCTACATATAAAGAAACATTGTAACGCAGTGAATGAAGAACTGTTGTAAATGATGCACACATGTCTTTACCAATTGAAGGATTAGGCCTGTATTCATTTTAAGAGACCTTTCGGCTACATATTGGCTATAAAAAGACAAAAACCTCCTATTAAAGGCTAATCATGGCAAAGGAAAATGCGTGACACTTCTAAACGTTATATTTAGCCACGCTCAGGTTTACCCACAGAGAAACCACATGCTATGTGGCAGCTCACTTCGGAGGGAGGGATGAGGTGTGAGGAAAGCTAGGAGAGAAGAGGGAAAGGAGAGGAGTATGTAGGTGTGGCTCTTCACGAATTAGGTCGAGTTCTCCCGAACGCTGAACCTTTTTCTTTTTTTTTTCTTTTTTATGCCGGGTTTAGTTTGCACTCAGTGCTGTCCTCATCCGATAAAGCCCCACCCAGAGAGGCTCCAGAACCAGGCACAAGATGTTCCTGCCGCTGGTTCCACCTCCAGCACCAGAGACAGCTCCGCACGGCGCGCAGCAACGGCGCTCAAAGATTGTAAACAAGACCATTTCTGGGACCAAATGTCCAGTTTTTTTGTGCGAATGGTGCCGCCATGGGCACAAACTAATCGAAGTGCTTAGCCAAACTGGGAGTGTGCTGCTGACTCAGCCTCGACTGCTGCATTAATTTATCTGCACTGCAGTGCTCAACCACCTCCCATCCCCTTCTCTCCTTACCTCCCCCTCCCTGTCTGAACTCCCCTTTCCTCTCCTCTCCACCTCGCTGCAGTCTCACACAGCCATGCCAGCACATAGCTGCACGATTATAAGAGGGACGATCATCTATAATGAGCTGGTTTCCATTGCCTACATAAGTGGATAATATATAACAGACAGACAAGGAGATTTTTAAATATCTTAGCAGTGGGACTTAGGAAGGGCTGGGGAGGTGGAGGAGGATACTGAGAGTCCACGTGACATTGGGGAAAGATAGGAACCAGTGATATTTCTGTGACAAAAAGAAGAACTGGAGGAAAGTAAGGTATTGGAGGTATACATGGAATGTGCCATGCAATGGCACGTTCTCCAGACTGCACCGTCTCAAGACATCATGTATCACTGTGTAGAATTCCACATACTTAGAAAGTATTTCTTGCCCTCCTGATGGAAACAACAACAACGCGGCCAGCAAACCTTTGTTCATATTGTATGGCACAGGTGTTGACTATAATATAATGTCTAGGCTAATAGAGGTGAATCACAAATAGGAGCAACATAGTACACATGGACTGAACAACAAAGGGGCTGTACTCCATCTTCTGCCTGTGAGGAAGAAGTTGACACAGAGCTCTTAACAAATTCAATAAGTCCATTACATTTGAAAGGCTGCTTTTCACAACCATGTTAGTACTCTGCTCCATTTCACAGGATGTTTTGTCTGTAGTATCCAGCATTACAAAATGGTAACCACCACTTTAAGTGGATACGATGAATCTGAAATAAGCCTGAAGGAAGTTAGAAAAGAAACTTAAAAGCCTCCGCCACATCAGGCTTGGCTACATTTTTTCAATCTCTTTCAAAAAACATTTTTTATTTATAAACAAAAACAAACACAGAAGTTGTAACTGGAAGGCTGCTTTATTGGTAATAAAAAGGTTCGTGCTCAAATGAAGACAATCTTTCATATATTCTAAACCAAGAGTCCAAGTGGTTGTGCAACACACCATCATATTGTACTGTATAACCTTTTTATCACGGTGTCAAATGATAACAACAGTTTGAAAAGCACTTTTTTTTCAGCAAAAAAAAAAAAGAAAGAAAAACGCCATGCTAAAAAAAAGAATGAGTTCTATAATCAAATATTGATACAAAAATAAATTTCAGATGGAAACAGAAATATTGAAGAAACCAAATCAAAATATAGAAGGCAAGCTGCTTTTTCACAAGCCAAGTGGGTGACATACATAGCACTAAGAACAGGACATTTTGAGTTAGCTGTTTTTCTGTTAACATCACACACTGTTGAATATTAAGATGAAGTGGGGTGCCTGGATGATCCTCCAGCAGTATTTCTGACTCGACATCCCTGATTAATGTTGAAATCAACCCCGAATCCCCACCCTCCACAGTTTGGAAACAAGTTTTTGTTTTTTCCTTTTTTTTTAAATTGTTGCTTTTCTTCAGTGTGGCATTGACATCCAAATTTGCAGAAAAAGCAGAAAAAAGGCACATGCCATTGAGTGGAACACTAGAAACAAACCATCCAACAAAGGAAGTGTGATAATGACATTATGGTTGCATGTGTGTTGAGCTGTAATGGCACTGATGTGTGGGTATGGGCGGGACGGAAGGTTCCTGGGGTAGGAATCATCTCAGGGTATGTGATGCAGTCAGTCACACCAGCTGACGTCACCGGTAAAGTTGGTGGGCAGTGAGAAGAGTCACCTTGGTGTGTTTGTGTTTGTGGCTGTGTCTTGTATACGCTGAAGGTGAGAGATATGACATTTAAGTGAGAAATGTGCTGGTAACATTATCCTTTTGTCATGATCAGGCTACATCCAGTAACATTGCACATGAGCTATTCCCCAACATAGAAGAGTGCTGGAAACAACCAGTTTTAGACATCCACTGAGCGTGTTGCACATAAATCAAATGTGACAGTGTTCTTCTGTTTATGTATATACATATAGACATATATGTATTCATGTATATATCTTTTGTATTATATAATATCTATATTTCATTCAATTTTTGTCAACAAAGTGAAAAGTGTCTCAAAAAATCCAAAAGGTAACAAATGTGACAAAGGGCATAGCTGGAAGCCATTCTATATTATTGTTATTATTCATTTTTTGATTATTAGTAGTAACATTTTTAAAATTCTGTATTTACAAAAACACAACAAAGCATGCCAATAAAATAAAACAATATAATACAATATTTATAGTTTCTCTCAAAAAGTTCGTTCTTTTTCAGCAATTGTGCCATTTACATCATAGCCTGCACTGTACATATATATGTTTTTTGTTTTCTTTTTTGACTTTTTTTTGTTTTTTGGGGGGGAAGGGGGGTTATCTTTTTTTTCCAAGTGTAAATGTATCATTCTTAAACATTACATCCAAGATGAACATGGGTAAATTGAAAGACATTACTCACTCCTCCTGTGGTTCTCATTGGGAATGTATTTGGTTTCAGTATGCAGCAGCCAAACTGATTTAGAGACCTCATATTGTAAACAGACCTCCTTTATTGTTATACAGGGGGTTCTGGTACAGGCAGTGTTAAACACACCAAATGGCATTAGTGGTGTGACAATGGATGCCAGATTAACGTCTGGTCATCCACTTAGAGATAGGACCATCGCTCCTGTGTAGAAAAGAAATGGCAGAACATCTAGAGAGGCAGTTGTGTCTGGTTTACTGCTTGACAAAGCCTCAGTTTATAATTTTTTATTTTTTATTTTTACTATGAAAAACACCCACAAAGCTTATTACACAACATAGCTGCTTCGATGTGAGGTCTGCTGATGATTTTTCTCGGCGAGTGTTAGCTTTTCTACCTCCATGTCTGGATAATACGTTTTGAAGCAGGTGATAAAAGTTTGAAAGCCTGCAAGTCTGTGAAAAGATGGTGCGAGCCTGGGTCCAAGACCACACAGTGATTAAGAGGTCCCACAAAAGCACAATGATACACTGACAAACATGGGACTTTCAGCACTCTGACTCAGACCAAAGCACTGTTCACGCTTTCAGCTCTTGCAGTTCTCTCTTGTTCTCATGGCAGTCAGTCAAAAACCCTAAAGGGAGGGCCCTTTACCTACGTATTGGTCCACATTTAAACTGTTATTTATCGCCAATGCACCTCCCTGAAAATCAAACATAATCCATTTACTTCTACAGTCCAAACCACAAGCCCTTCTTAGCAAGCCACTTTCTATACATGCTAGGCACAACAAGGCATGTCCTTTTGATAACACTCTGCTAAATCCAGTTTATGAGATGGTCAGTGTCATTCTCACTGATCAAAGCCTTTTCTGAGAATGATTGCATCACTAGGACATCAGTAAAAGACTTCAAAGCTTTTTTTTTTCCCTAAAGCTGGCAACTCAAACTGTCAAAAAAAGCGCTGCCTAAAACCTCCCTCCCAGGGAAATTGTTGTGTGGACCTGACATAGTACAAAGGAGAAACTTCAATGAAATGACTCAGTAAAAGTATTGTCTAATGTTTTAACCTAACACAGTTTTCAGTTTTTCTACTAGCCCAAAAGAAAAAGGAAACCAAACCAAAACTTCAAACCATATTTCTGTCCCCTCTGCAGGAACTACAGCAGTAATATGGATACCTATTGAAACATGAGCACATTGGACTCTTACTAGTGCCAGATATGGATTCCTTGGCATTAAACATCACCTGCTCTCATTGCTGTAACAGGGACCAGAGGTAAGTGACTGTTGGATGGCTGTAAGTAAACAAAGAGATCTAAGCCCCAGATTTGGTTCAGGACTTCTGGCATTGCCTTCCAAATCTGTGCAACCTCAACATGAGGATATTCTGCTTCCTAACACTCATGCACTCCACACTCTTTCTATGTTATCAACATTCAGAGCAGCAAAAAAAAAACCTTTTCTATTGTTGTTGGCTGATCCAACTGAGACTGTGCCTCTGAGTGCTTACATCTTTCATTTGCCTGAAATTTTAATTGGGGGCTGAATAAAAATATCTGTCAATTGAAAAGCAAAGACAATTAAAGGTGCAGTAATACAAACATCATTCCCCCAGAATGACCAATCCAAAATCTTCATTTTTCATTTATAGTTCTTATAATTTCCCCAGTGGACAGCCTCAAACTTACAGCCAAGCCACTGCAGTGATCTGAGAATTCGTGTCTTGTGGACTATGAATACTCATGCATGATTCCTGATCAAAAAACATGCCTTCATGCAAGTCATTTCTATGCATTTAACGAGCACAATAATTACTTATCTGGAAGTCTGTGTGAGCAAGTTTCCTTTAGGCCAAGTTAAAACACTGACTAATGACCCCTACTCGCTCAGTGTGAAAGCCCATGTAGAAAATGTCTTTTTCAATGTCAGTATAACAAATAGGGGATGAAAAGACCGTGACATGGGCCAAATGCTGTCTTTCTTTTTTTTTACTGCTCAAATAATGTAAAGACGCAAGTATACTCTGCAAAAACAAATAAACAAAAAAAACTCTGTCTATGATACTGCGTTTTCCCCTCCCTCGCTAGTGTGCCCCTCATAACTAAACTTGCTTGGCTGATTAATTTCCTTCTTGATAAAGATGGTAAACTCATGTTACAGACCCTCCTTTAGACTGCTGATACAGTTCTGTTAGGATCTGTATGATCCAGTCCCATAGCATCGGAGCTTTGCTGCAGGATTCCACACTTGGTGGTGGCAGGTATGTCGCATTTCTTCAATCATTAGCAGTGAATTCTGTGGCAGTTGGTCCCCAAAGAAATGTGTGCCATTGGCGGGCACTGTTTTAGAGTTTTGTATTTATCCCTCATTTCTATAAACTTGGTCGCTCTGCAGCAACAGTTCCACAGTAAACTGATTGTGTTTGGTTCAGCTGTCTTTGACAACATAGGAAACCACATATCCTCAGAAGTGTTTGAGTATGTAAAAAATTTTTTTTGTGTGTTTTTGTTGTTGTTGTTTTCTTACTGGGAAATGATTTTTCTACATTTGTTGAGTGTTTGGGCTCAGAGTCTCATTTCACTGTATCTCAATGGATTGTGAGTCATTTAATCTTAACACTTGGATTCCCACTCATCTTTTTGGTTTTTGTCCTTCTCTTTCCTGGCCCAATCCTCTTTGTTTTTGTCCTGTTTCTCCTTGTCAGGTTTGGTCACGCTGTCATAAGATGGGAGAGACGCTGTGGATGGTGTGCTCTCCTTCTTTTCTTGGTTGGTCCCACCATTTTCAAGCTTATTGTTTGCAAAAGCAAAGCGCTTGAAGATGATACCACGCCGGATGAGGTGAGTGCGGTAGGCATTCTGGATAGTTCTGGCAGAAACATCCTCTTGTTTGCGACGGAGAGTAGTGGTGATGGGCTCATATGACACTTTGGAGGGGTTGGCTGCAACAAAACGCTCCTCCATCTGCTGCCTCAGCATGTCCAACTCACCACTGTCACCCAGCACACGTTTTGTGAAGGCAAACAGGATGTCCAGGCAGTGAATACGATCACCACTTACCATGGGCATATCCATGGCAATTAGTTCTATGGTGTTGGGCTTTGGCACACGGAGAGGGTGCTCCAAAGTATCAGCAAAGTCAGATAACTTGGCAAAAGTAATGAACTGAGAAGCCGTGGGATCAAATTTCTCCCAGATCTCGTAGAAGGTCTCAAAGTCATCCTCACTGAGTGGATCAGCACTTTCCTCTGTGGCCACACTAAAATTCTCCAGAATGATGGCAATGTACATGTTAACCACAATCAGGAAAGAAATGATGATATACATGACAAAAAAGAAAATTCCAACTGACGGGTTACCACAGTCACCCTTCACTGATGTACCAGGGTTCTCTAAGCGGGGATCGCAGTCTGGGGGGTAGTTGAGAATTGGCAGCAGCAAGCCGTCCCAGCCAGCCGATGTAGTGATCATGAACAGGATGATCATGCTGTTGCCAAAGGTTTCGAAGTTGTACAAGTCATCAATGCCCGCACCGTGTTTCACATAGCCAAAGTTAGACATGCCAAAGATGGAGAAGATGAACATGACCAAAAAGAGCAGTAGGCCAATATTAAACAGTGCTGGCAATGACATCATCAAGGCAAAGAGTAAAGTCCGGATGCCCTTAGCTCCTTTGATCAGACGAAGGATACGTCCAATACGAGCCAACCTGATCACCCTGAACAAGGTTGGTGACACAAAGTACTTCTCAATTAGATCAGCCAGGAACATACCTGAAAAAAAAGTTGAAGAGAAAAAACGAAAGCAAAAGAATATAGTCAGAATAACACATCTTTCTAAAAATGGCATTCTGAGACCATCAAACTCAATGTGGATGTCTACCATCTCCATTACTTACCAACAATGGACAGGATGACCACTACCACATCAAAGATATCCCATCCATTGGTAAAGTAATAATGACGCAGAGCAAAAAGTTTCAATAAAAACTCTGTGGTGAAGACAACAATAAATATGAAGTTGACCCAGTAGAGGACATTTTCTGTTTCATCTGACTGGTCGTCTGTTTCCACCATCATGGTGACCATATTGAGGCAGATCAATATCATGATAGAGATGTCGAAGACTTGCTGCGTCACAAAATCAAACACCATTCCCTGGATCTTGTTCTGCAAGGTGAGGCGACACATGAAGTTTAGATTTAGTGAAGGTCCAACACAAATCTTAATAAGCTGTATGACATAAACACTTGGGCATGAGCAGTAATCCCCAGAAAAACAATACCTGAGGTCGAGGAATGGGTTTTTGTGGCTTTTTGGACCCCAGTTTTTTCATGGCATTGTAGTACTTCTTCTGTTCCTCTGTCATGAAGATATCCTGACCTCCAAAGTATAGGGATAAGCAAAAATTTGGTTATAATCACATTCAAATTTAGAAAAGAAAAATAAGTATAAAATATTCTGAAAATAGGAGACAGCGCAGGTCTTATCTTTTTCTTCTGCTGGTTGAAGTTGTCAATGATCACACCAATGAAGAGGTTGAGGGTGAAGAAGGATCCAAATATGATGAAGACAACAAAGTAAATGTACATGTAGATGTTGACTTCATAGTCAGGCTGGTCTTCCACCTTGAATTGAGGAATAGTGTTTAAAGAAAAGGTTACATTACTGCAACTTACTGTTGAGGAAAACCAACTTGCAAACTGGTTAATTTAGATTACCATAAACCCTGAAAACACAGGAACACAGTTAGCCTTGTTCTACCTGGTTCCTAAGTTAACTATGTACTAATTAACAACAGCTTGTTTAATCCATGTATAAAAAAAGAAAAGAAAAGGAAAGGGAAAAAAAAGAAAACAAAGTTTTGCTATTTTCCACCGTTTCTGTGCCGAAACATTTCTTAGGAAGGAATTGAGTCTTCCCTGGTTGCCTTGCAATTGGATCCAGGCAATCAATTTTCAAATTTTTATGCTAATACAAGTTAGCATCTGACTGATCTGACTGCTAGCTAGTAAGTTAATTGTTTTATTCACAGCGACAAGGTGGATAAACCTGCTTTTTCTTTATGACATATTACTAAAAGTAAGGCATACGATGAGATGCTGCAAATCAATATTGCAATAAAGCAGTGAATATACCTCTCTGGAATCCACAGCTGCATACATAATGTCCATCCAGCCTTTGAATGTGGCCTTTCAAAAGAGAGACATGATTTTATGCATACTATCACATACACTCATAAAACAATACAAAGAAAATAACAAATTTAAACTATTGCAATCCTCAAAGAATACTCAAACCGAAACTGATGAATGTCCTGTGGCACAGCTTGTGCATGGAAAGAAACAAGTATATGAAAAAAGGGCACAATGAATATGGAGAATATGCATCATTAAAGTGCTGTGAAAGCAAAAAGCAAATGGACATTAAAGCAAAAACAGACCTTCAGGTGAAATACATAAATATAAGACAAAAACGTAAGTGCATAGGAAAATAAGAAAAGAACACGTTAGCGTGAAACAAAAAATGAAGTCTGGAGACGAGATGAAGAGTGGCACTCTCACCACTTGCAACAGGGCGAGGTAGCCGGCGCCCACATTGTCAAAGTTGATCTTGACGTTCTTCCACCTGACCTCAGTAAAGTTGTTATTAATGAGTGCCTCACACTGGGTTTTGTTGTTGACCACGTCGACAGGAAAGTATGTCTCCGATGTCTCATTGAAACAGTAGTAGTACTTGCCCGCAAACAAGTTGACCCCCATTATACTGAAAATCAGCCAAAAGATGAGGCAAACCAGCAACACATTCATAATGGAAGGGATGGCACCCACCAAGGCGTTGACTACCACCTAGACCAGACCAGGGAAGACAGGATATAACAGTGTGAGAACCAAGAAACAAACACAGATCATTCTACCCCTTTGATAGGACACTACATACTGTCATGGCATTACACTAGCATGAAGAGAAGCAGTAAAAAAAGGTACTGCGTGCTGTGATGAGCAAATTGAAGTGTAGGCAATTAAATGCAAGGAGAGCTGCATCAGTCCCATTCTAATTAGAGCAGCACTGATGTGACTCTGAGATGCTCTTTGATCTGTTGAAGAATGTAGCACACAGAACTCAAGCACACATCCACACAAACACGCTCACACAGACAGGTCAACCTATCATGTAAAAATCTGTCAAATCAAAAAAATTCAAATTTGACTTTTGTGTAAAACTTTTTTTTTGCGATTAAAGTAACATTCGTACTACACACTTTTCTGTTGTATTAGGTAGTTTTTTATGCTTTGTGCATGCAGTGTGGGCTACAAGAACATATGCAGGATATTTGGGGAACTAAATTATGTTTTTTTAAATCTTGTAATTTGATGTACTGGAATTACTGCAAAAGATTAATTGTACACTTAAAAACATTTATTCTAATACTTATTTGATAAAATTACACACACAGACACACACACATCAGTTCCCAGTGATTGTTTTCTCTAGCTGAAGCTCTGTAAAAGTCAGGAATATGCCAAATGTTCCAATTATGATTTCTAATGTACATATTGTACATTTATGTGTTATGAGTATATCATTTAATGATATATATTATCAATGAAATAACAGGAAGTAGAATTTTGACAGTAATTTGAAAATTTGAGATTAGAATGGATATTTGTATTAAAGATTAGACCAGTCTAATTAGTCTTTATGTTTTATATGTTTGCTTTTCCCAGTAACAAAATAAAGTGTTTGCCATACCACTATGAAGTGTCCACTCTAACCACCCCAAACTTAGACAATTAGCATTTCTAATATAGCTCCTCTCCATAACTAGCCCAAGTCAAACAACAGAATTTTATAGCAGTAAAAAACAGAAGAGAAAAAAAGGATAATTCCCACCACCACCCAAAAATGTATTCCTTTCTAGCAATTCAATCTGATTTCCCAGAGATTCATAAGCTCAGCACACAGTGAACCGCTCACTACCAGTGTTAGGCAGGCCGACCAGCAGCTCTCAGGCAGACAGCTGAGCATGCATGTCTTTGGCAGACTTGTTTTGTGGAGCCATATTCCCTCCTCATTACAAACAAATAGGGAGGAGCTCTAGAGCAGGATTCTCTCAGCATGTGCACAACCCTCACAGGTTGCTGAGGGTGGAATCCAAATTGTATATGTGGGGTTTAAAGGACACACTGTTAAAAATATTGTTTCAAATGTAAAAACATATAAAAACTAAAATAAATAAATAAATCCTATACAAACTACAGTTTAATCTTTCCCAGTGGTGCCAGTGCACTGGCTGAGAGAATGACTCTTTGTTTGATCTGAGATACTATTTAACCGCTTTCAAAAAATTCTGCGTTTCAAAGAAAAAAAACGAAGACAGAATTAGGCCATGCTGTGTAGAAAGCATTCTCAGAAAGAGGGAAAATGGCTTTCAAAAATGCATAATGTGCATCAGCAGTTATAATACATGCGTGTTATATGGCATTGTGCAATCTCAAAAATCCGCTCAAATCAATAAATAAATAAATAGAGATTGTTTGGATAGAGAGATAGTGGCTAAATAATTTGTTTGTTGGGCATCTGATGAGAAATACTTGTATTCATGTGGCTTGTATGGCATTGTAGATATGATATATATGACAAATTCTGTTGTACCGGGACGCTGGTTCAATGGCGACAATAAGTTGATTCTGATTCTGATATCTGTGGCACAATGTGACCTACATGAGACCAACCCTTGTAAGCTTGGCCTTTAATATGTGTAAACCCGGATTAAAGCAGATGAGGTTCGAAGGTTACATTAAAATACCTCATGTTGATTAAAAGCTTCAACAGATGGTAATCCTATAATTGCCTGATGGGTATCATTTGAAAGTCTTCCAGATTAAACTTTAAGCGTTTTGTCAGTGAAAAAGAGCTGTAAGTTATGTAAGCTATTCTTTAACAATGCATTCTGCAAAAAAGAGGGATTGAGGTTTTAAGGAAGCGTTAAGAAAAATAATAAAGTCAGAAAATCCCATCATCATTGCATGTTTAGGACTGTAGCTTGTCTGAGTGAAGCTATTGCTCACTCTGAGCTGTTGAGTTAGTACTGGAACTTTGCAAAGTGTTGTGCTGTAAGACTCAGCTGGCAAAGATGCAGAAGTTTATGCTATTGTAATTCTCCAGAATCTCTTTCCTATGGTGTCATCTCTCCATTCATGGGCTTCACTACTCATTTATTTATTGTTTGACCTCAAATTTTCCATTTCCAGTTCAAACAAAATGGTAATTCAATTGATGAACACAAACATTATAGTAAAAAAAAAGAAAAAAAATTGATACAGCAGGGTCAAATTCCTCAGTTTGTTTCCCTTTGCATTATTGGGCCACCCTCACCTCTTTTACCACATACACCCCGTGAATGAGTTCATTCACTAGAGCATTGGTACTGGCATTAATATCTAAATTAAGCGAATGTGCCATGCTTTCCAACCCCAAAAATGACATCTTATTGAAACTTAAGCCTAGGAATTTTTTGTGAAACTGTCATGGTAGCATCCATAGAGCCTATCCAGGGCCTAAAACAGTTCATGTCTGCTCAAGTGCAATGGCATCACATTTTAGTCCCTGGATATCTACTACGAATGAGACTTCAAATTTGATTATTTAATTCATTTGCAACCAGTCCACCCTCTATATGATTATACAGGCCTTCTTCATCTGCTGGTATGCCATTTTTGGGACATGCTAAACAGAGGCGACACACTGTCTGTCTACGGTTGAGACTGTTGTCTTATTTCTGTAGTGCTAGCCAAGGTATGGGCCACCACCCACCCACAACTTAAAGTCAGAGTTTAAGTAGGCCCATTGTTGCCTCCCAGTTTCACTTCCTGTGGGAGTGGAAGGCAACAGGAACCCAGGGCCTGCTGTATGCGCTACAGTATGTAGTGCAATGACATGACAGCAGAAATGCTTTGAGTGAAATGGTAGCCTTGCATATTTGCTAAGCTTCTACCTGCATTTCCCAAAAGAAGGCATCAAAACTGCTTTTATGTGTTCAAATGGAGAAAAATAATTGCATAGAAAATCTGCTGCCAGAATGGACTGATAGCAGACCATATGGTCATAAGGTCCAATCCAAAATGTGACAATGGCAGAAGCTTAACAAATACTTTCCTCCCAAAGCCACAACACTGTGAGTGTGTGGTTTATGTCTCAGTCCCTGATGCAAAAAGATCTTGGACAAGCAGGAGAGAGTGTGGTGACCCTCCAACGGTCCAGCCCAGCCGTACCGGGTCGAGGTGGAGTGAGTAGTGGAGGGATAAGGGGTGCAAAGGTAAAAGGGGGGGAAGAAGGGTGGGGTGGGAGCTGTGCAGTGCTGCACATGTGGGGTTGAGGAGGAGGAGCAGGTGGGAAGTTTGAAGTGAGGAGGAGAATCTCAAACTAGAAGACAAGACAACAAGTCCAAAGGTAGAGAGAGATAAGGAAGAATGAGATCAGGAGGCCAAGAGATTCAGGGAAAAAAAAAGACAGAGGGGACTACAGGTGACAACAACCAGGTGCAACCTATCGCTACTACCAGTCACAGAGACAACCAATCAAATTTTAGGAAGCAATGGCTGCAGCAACCACAGGTACTGTCACATTGAGTCATTTTTACTCTGTAAATATGACAGATTCCTCTGAGTGGCTGTTTGCCAGCCAGCCCGCATGCAGTTTTGGTGTGACTGGCTGGGCAAAGGTTTTGGTGTCCTGCAGCTCCCCGGTTCCTGCTGGTTGTTCTCGATGCCAGATGCATTGAGGGATGGTGTGAGCTGGGGAGGGAGGAGGTTATGGGAGCAGGAGGGGGGGCATGTGGAGGAAAGGGGGGTTGTCAATTGAAAGCAGTGGTTGATTGAATTGTTGGTTTTAATGCTCTATGAGATGGTATGTAAGTTTGGTTAGCTTTGACCAATTTCACATTCACTTTGGCCAATCCAGAAAAAAACAAAGTAAAATGAGGTAATAAAAACTTGTAGTTTGTCTCTTTTGTGATGAGGCAGCTTGTGAAAAATATTTCTCTTTAAGTCTTTTTTCTTTGTAATAAATCAATTTTTGTATTCAAACTTTTCTGTTTGTTTGTTAGAGAAAGTCAATTGAAATAAATATCATTGTGCTGGCAATACATTTTCAGTGTAACTTTACTGAATCTCCCAGCTGCATCATGACTTATTCTTTTGCTCTAACAAAGGCATGGTACAGGATTGCGCATGGAAAGGTGACTTTTTTGGTTTTCATTTCCTGGTTTAAAATCAATCCCCCAATAATTTGAATTTTTTGTTTTGTTTTGTTCTGTTTTTTGTCCTCTTAGTTTGTTTTAGATCAGTTCTAGCATGCTTTAAACTGTTGAATGGGCATGCGGAAGGATCAGCTGCTTAGCTTTGGATCTTACCCTCATCCCTTCAAAACGTGACAAGGCTCTGAGGGGTCTCAAGGCCCTTAGTGTCCTGAGTGATTTAATGGGCCCTAGATCGGAGTAGCCCAGCGCATTAGCTACAAGGCTGACTATAGACACCTACACAAAAACAGAGAAGCAAAAGAGGTTCCAAACTGTTAGAGGTGAGAATAGTCACTAGGGAAGAGAGACGGCCCTGGTATAGGCGGAAAGTTGCTTGACATACACACATAAATCTATGCATGTATATGCATGTATAATATTGCATTTATACATGTATATACACTGAGAGAGAAGGTCATTGTTTAGTATAGGTTTTATGTGCGTAGTATTTTTAGTAACAGTAGGCCATAGGGGATGTTTGTCTGTTATTTTGGGGCAGCTGACGAGATGTGAAAAGTCCTTTGTACCTGCAAAGAAATTTGTGGTTGAGAAAGAGAAAGGAGATAAAGACATAAGACTCATAGAGGGTAAATTAGGCAGAGCAGAGTGCTACATGATTAAGAGACAAGTGAAAGGACTGGAAGAGCAGAGGAAGAGGATTTGGGGAGGGAGGGAAGGAGAAAGGTTATCCTGTGGAATCTGATAAAAACCCAACAGACTTGAGAGCCTTACCCTTGCCCCTCTAACATTGTCTCTCCATGTCGTTCTTGGGCTGAGGCATAAAATCCCATATAATTTAAGACAGACAAACTAATGGAACCTAAGAGAAAGAATACAGGTGAACATGTACAAGTGTGTCATTTTGAAATTGTCTTTCTCAGACATCAAATCAACTTGTCACACAGCGTTTAGAGTAAAAAAGGAGAGCCACAGTCACATAAACCACACACAGGAAACAGGTATGGAGGTTAAGGGCACATCCGATATAATTATTAGCACTGGATGGCACTGAAAGGACAAAGAAAAAGACAAAATAAAAAACAAACACAGAGTACAGTCGAGTTACACACAATTAACAACAGTTAACAATAACAGCACATTATCTCAAAGAAACTGGTGCAGCCCCTTATCAAGTCCAGCAGCACCCATCAAGGGGTTACTGTGATAAGATTCTCACTAAATCTTCGAATGTACTGATTATCTCACAAAAGTACATCAATCCACCTCAAAGTAATCTAGTTAAGGACTCTTAGGCTCTAATTATTACTAATTATAAACGTATGACATCACTGCCATCATTAACATATTTCTCCTCTCTCAGCAGATCTCGATGGTTCAAATGTGACGT
>JAOXYM010000014.1:14819533-14857508 GCA_028567055.1 Leptatherina wallacei
CGAATGTACTGATTATCTCACAAAAGTACATCAATCCACCTCAAAGTAATCTAGTTAAGGACTCTTAGGCTCTAATTGATGCAGGGTTAATGTATGACTGATGATGTAAATGACTGAATTTGCATTATGATGGTGGCTGTTAAAAGCTATCTTCTTCACAGTGAAACATTAAATCGGAGTGTTTATGTTTTGTTTTTTTTTGGCTGGATGCAGATGATTCAAGATGCTAAATGTAAAAGCAGGACGTTATAGAATTAGGCCTAAAAGGTCAATATACAGTTCAATTTTGTTCAAGATTTAGTACTTCTCAGGAATTATATCGTCTGGATGTCATTTTTGACTGTAATAAGTTTTTTTTGGCCTAGATGCTGGAGGAGCTGTAACAAGGGGAGTGCCAGTTACTTACGAACAAGGAATAATATCAACAGTAAACACGTGTGAAAGCACCTTCAACCAGCCACCAACACCAACCGGTCAAACTCATCGTACACAACATCCAAAGCTTACCAAAAATCACGGAGGAAGGTTTGTAACAGGCAAAATCTTCATTTTGACTGATGGTGTTGCCAACAAAAAACTACAAGAGAAGGAGTGTCAGCAGAGGTGTGAGCATTGATTCACTCCGTCCCTTTACTATAAATGTTGAATGCTTTCTAAGCATTGAGCCCAGGATGTCTGGACAGGCCCTTTATTTAGGTCTTGTTGGCATTGCTCCAAGCATTCACTCTTTGGCACAAGCCCCTTTAAATAAATTAACTTGCGTCTCGAGTGAGTTAAAAGCTATTCTGATGGGAACACAGCAAAATAAAGATTTTGCCTTGATCTACACTACAGTGTTTGGGGTAATTGTCACCTTTAGCCTGACCCCTTGGAGAGCCCCCCTTAGGGGTGTCTGGCCTCTGGCCCCCCCCCCTGCTTGGCCAGCTGAGTGGTAGCGGCCTCAGTGTCTCAACGTCCTTCGCATAGATCTCTGCAAGGTAAGGCCAATGACATCTGGGGCTGTGATCCCAGGATGACGACAGCACAAACCGAACAGAAATAAAATAAACCAAAACAAAGGGAAAAACACAACAAAACAATGATAATATCTGAGTAAAAAAGAAAAATGAATGGAGTATGACACCTACAGCCTTCATGCTCACACACCCATAAACTTTTATCATTACTTGCATACAAAATTTAGGAAATATTAGGGCTCTTATTTCTACAAGGTATGCAAAACATTAAAAAAATGGCTTCTTAATGGTGCAAATATCTAGTTTATCCAGTGATGCTGCTGCTGTCTTAGCATGCCACTTAACTTTCTAACATTGTTTACTTGCCCCTGACATGATAAACACATGATAAAATACCAAAATATTTTATAATGAAAATTAGGGAGGCACAAATCAAATGGAAAACAGAAGGATGCAATAACAGGGAAATGAAGAGGAACAAACCCATACAAAGAGTCACACTTATAGAAAAATACAGGCCGGTCTAATGATGGTGCCCCCCCGCCCCCCCACACACACACACTTTTGTGAGTCCACGGCAAGGGTTTCACCCTACAACACAGGACAGCAGAGGTACGGTCAGGCCACAACACAGCCCAGACTCATCAAGCACTTTTCTTTTATTAAGGGGGAGTGCTATTGAAGACCAACTTACCGATGGCCAACTGTCACCCACCATCATTACATCTCAGCACAACATCACCACATTCCTAAGGTTACACTTCAAAGAGGGACGAAAGGAAGACAGGTAAAGAGGAGAGGACGGATATCACTTGTTATAACATATTCACAACTTGGGAAACATGACACCCTGCACTGCCCAAGTTTTTGGCTAGATGGCAAATCAAGAGGGAGGGAGTCTGGAGTAGTTATAACCAGAATCAGAACAGTGTGGTATGGCTGCAATGTAAGGTCTCTGTGAGCTGTAAGTATTAATAAAAATGAGTGATTGTTTATATTTAAATTTAACTTTTTAAAACGTATTGAGCCTTTAGAATACATAAATACATAAATGTAGAATGCTGCTTATCTAAATGTTCATTATCTGTAGGATGTTATACATGCATTTTGCTGAAGGGGGTCTGAAAAGGAGGAACTCAAAATGAACCAATATGGCAACTTCTGGCCATCGATAGAAGTCCATTCACAGGTATTGGCAGAGGTGGACACTGTGGAGAGGTGGTTAGTTCAAGTAGAAAGTCAGAAATCAGGGAAATTCTTGTTCTATCCGCTTGTGCCGCTCAGTGCAGATAAAGCCCAGATTTAGCATGTAAGCAAAGAATCAGTGCATTGTAAATTATCTCCACATTTCTTCCCCTCAATGCTACTGTAGTGAAATCGTGACATACATCTTGTTACCATTACAATCTAAGGTTGACTGTACTCCGTGTTAAAATAAACACCATAAAATCAAATGGTGGTTTTGTTAGTATGTGTGGCTGCCAGAGAATAGAGTTAAGAATTCCTGTTCTGGACTTTCTCTCTTGACTGACACAAGGAGCAGAGCAGCACACAGAGAGAGAGGACAGAGGCACATATCAAACATGTTACAGGTCAAAATCACAGGCAGAGACAGCAGCTTTACAGAAACATCTTTGACACCTCCCGATGACTTGAATATGATTAGTTAATCAATAAGTCAAAGGATTTGACTGGCTGAGCCTAATTTGGGGTTAGCATCTATTCCTGGTTTAAATAATCGTGTGTTTAGGTCTGAATTATGTCATCTAATTTAGTCTAAAACATTCAAATGTGCAGAAATCTGCAAAGAGAGAAAGAGGTGGATACTTATGTTTGCATGCCATAAATGACATTTTCATTTATCTGCAGGTACACAGAAAAATGGACATATTCAAGCATCTCAGTGTTATACAAAATGTTGCAGGATAGAGTTGTAAAAGGTGAGAGGTATGTGGGTATTTGATATGGACAGACTGCACAAGAGTCTTGTAAAAAACTGTCCTAAAAGCATTTCTGAAAAAACATGACACATTTTCTGTTTTAAACTGCACACCCTCTCACCTGGTGCAAACCATGAAGCAGATACTCAATTACAACCTTGACTTTTTAAATCTAACCACACCCAGTAGACAACAAAAGAGGCAACACATAATTGGAATAATAGAAATATCATATTTATATGGTTTATATAGTGTGCATTTAATTTAGTTTCTTACAGTATAATAAGCAAAAGACAAATTATTAATAAACTATTACAGTCAAACTGCAGATTAGCATTAGCTCTGCTCTCTAATAGTCTGTATGGGTCTATTAAAGTGTGCTGCTCTTGGATCAGGGTGTGGTTGTGGACTAATTAACTAATCTAGTCTTCTATACATAGGGAAAACAAGAGCGTCACTTACATCAACAATGAAGAAGTCTAGCCAACACCAGGCATTTGTGAAATATTTGACAAAACCATAGGCGACCCATTTCAGCAGCATCTCCAAGATGAAGATGTAGGTGAAAACTCTGTCTGCATACTCCAAAATGATCCGAATGGTCTTCCTCTGCTCAATGTACACATCTTCAAAGGCCTGAAGGGAGACAGAAAACACGAGTCAGTGACAGTCAAGACAGCAGCAGTAATATTGCACACAGTGATTTATGATTCTTCTATAATGAAATTACACATGGTGCTCCAGCCCTGTGAGTGGCTGATCACTAGCAGTGATTTACAGGACAGACGAAAATGTGCACGTAAATAATTCAAACAGCTTCTCAGGTAATTGTAGAAATAATTGCTCTTATTTGGTAGTATTTGACATGTTTAAGAACAAGGCACCCTAAACCCACCAAAATAAATACATCTTTTTCTTTGTTTGGTAGATAGTACTCTCCATTAATCACCAGTCCCCTAGGCCTGAACACAACTGACTGCACCACTGGTTGAGTTGTTTTACCTTCTAACTGCTTCCTCATTGCCACAGTCACACTAGACTCTGTAAAACACCATTGCTTTAAATAAGTCATATTCATTCAAACTTAAATTTTGTGTCTTCAGTAAAACGTTTTTATTCAGAAATGTATCTAATTTATGGCTTCAAGCACATCCAACTCTGTGTTGCCATAAGATTTTAATATTTCATGCATGTGTACAGTCTGTTTCTGTGCCTGCAAAAGAATGCACACACAGGCCTCCTTACCAGGGCACCGCTACTGAGGAGGATCATGAAGATGATGAGGGTCTCAAACCAGTTGTGTTCCACAATCAGGTAGCAGGTTTTTCTCAGGAACCACCAGGGCTTCCCCCAGCCCACAGTGATGTCGACATCACAGCACTGATATTTGGCCACACAAGCTGAGGACACAGAGTTTTTTGTTTGTTTTGGATTTCTTTTTTTGCAAAAGTGGATTTTTTTTTGGGGGGGGGGGGGGGGGGTACATTTACATTGTACAGAATTTGTATATAATTTGTATTTATATAAATCTGTATATAAAAATTTGCATTCACAAAATTTTTATATATCAACATGTAATATTGTGTGCTTTATCATTTTTGCCTAGGCAAATGTTATGACAAATATTCTGCCAGCAAAAAGCATACCAATTTTGAACATTTCTTAGAATACATGTTTTAACTTTTAATATTTCCACTTTGCCAAGCCATGCTTAAATACTGTCTAGACAGGCAATTAACAAATCTAACAGGAATGACGTGGAACTGAACTGAGCAATGATAATCAGATTGCATCTTGCATCATTTTTCTCATGACATAAAGTAGAGGAATTTCTGGATAAGTTATTTAATTAAAATAATTTCCATCTTTCCATCATCCATATTTAAAATATTCAAGAACATGGCTTTCATAAATAAATATTTTTCTGAAAATGCACATTAGTATATTTGTATTAGATGGTTAGAGAGGTGGATAAACAGTTTCCATGCATGAGCGATTCTTCATAATGAAATTCTCCTTCACCCTGCCACTATGTAATTTCCACCCAGCCTGGGGGAGTCTGAGTGCTGTGGAGTGGCGGTAATGGGTGCATTGGGAGCAGTGACCTCACCATCTGTCCAGCATGCTTCTGGATCCAAGTATTCTTCCACCGTCTCCAACACCACCACCTCTTCCACGTCTGGCTTGATGTCGATGGTGCTGCCCTCTGAGGAACTGGTGTCATCCAGCTGTAGAGAAGCAGATTTGCACACATGGACAAACACACAAACACATACAAGCATTAATGCACATCAGCACAGAAATATTTCAGTTTTTATCACAGAGCTATGAATAACTATTTATGCTAGAAGCTAAGTTTATGATGCATTTAGGGACCTTTTAAGGAAATATACATTTCATGTAATTTTCAAACAACATTTGATAAGCCTTGAACTGGAAAACACTTTTCTATGATTTTTTTTTCTGAATGGAGATGGACTTTATAGCAATCATGAGTATTACATGTTATCAATAGGAATGCTGATATAGAATATCAAATGGCAACTCATTTGCTCGGAAAGTCTTCTAAATACATTTCATCAGAAAGCCTAGGTCAGCAAGTGTCCGTTCCTCCACACTGCCCGGCTCTTTCAGCCACTCTTGATGACATATTGCGTTACATTAATGTCTGAGCAGAGCAGACAAGCCAACAATGCCCATGGCTTTACTGTCCGGAGAGAGAATATTGCAGTGTGGAGCAGTTGAGAATTACAAACACCATGTGGACTATCATTAACTTTTTCATACTTTAGGTAAGTGCTATATAGGTGTTTGAAAGCATTACTGCATTAATGTCCTGGCTGAATATTGCAGTATTCTGACCTCTTTGCTGTTCTCGATGTCTGACTCGCTGCTGAAGTCCTCAGTGTTGAGGTTCTCAAAGTCAGATTCTCCCACAGCAATGGGCACGCAGACTGTCAGATTCGGGTTGTGGATGAAAGACATGTGGTCTTCGTCGATCATATATTTGCCCACGCTGCTGCCAATACCGCTGGTGGTGCCGTTGCCGTTCTTAGCATAGTCCAGGTCCCGGTTGATGTCCACCCCAGTGTGATTAGCAATACAATTCGGCTTCTTGTCATACATGTCATCCAAAGGTTTCTGCTCATCCTCCATCGGTGATTTCTTCAGTAGACTCGCTACCAAAATTCGCGTCTTTGCTTTTATCCATGCAATGCCCTTCTTGATACGCATGACGGAAATCTGCAGATTGTTGGGCTCTCCGTCATCATCCGTTGCAGCCAAGTTGTCAGCACTGAATGAGCTCAGCAGCAAGGCAAGGAACAAGTTCAACACCTTTGAAACACACAACAACAAACTCAGTGAGCTCAAATTTTTTAATCTCTAAACATATTCTAATAGCCTCCTCTAGTTTTGACACTCACCACCAAGTTACCAATGACCATGACCATCATGAAGACAATGAGACACATTCCCTGGCCCGCCACCTCCATACAGTCCCACATAGTCTCGATCCACTCGCCGCACAGCACCCGGAAGACAATCAGAAAGGAGTGGAAGAAGTCGTTCATGTGCCAGCGGGGCAGTTCACAATCAGCAGCAATCTTACACACACAGTCTTTGTAGCTCTTCCCAAACAGCTGCATGCCCACCACAGCAAAGATGAAGACGATGATGGCCAGCACCAGAGTCAGGTTTCCCAAGGCTCCCACTGAGTTACCAATGATCTTGATCAGCATGTTGAGAGTGGGCCATGATTTGGCCAACTTAAATACCCTCAGCTAAAGTGAGATGGGTGGAAAGAGTATGAGGATTTAGTCACGATATCATATCAAGATAATTCACTCAAATTAAGTAAAACAAGATAAATGAACAAGTATTTAATTCAAAATGCAGTGACAACTTTATGATTCTGAAGTACAGAATATGCATACTTCATGACTTCATACTTTATCATTTTGAAATCACTTCAGGGATTAATATAATATTTTTTTAATCTTCACTCACTCACTCACTCACTCACTCACTCACTCACTCACTCACTCACTCACTCACTCACTCACTCACTCACTCACTCATGTGATAGGATGCTAAATGCTGTGCTATCTGTATTTGCTTTTGTTTGGGAGGGAGCTCAAATAAATATTTACCAATCGGAATGACCGCAGCACAGAAAGGCCCTCAACATCAGCCAGAGCCAGCTCCACTAAACTCAGCGTCACTATAAATCCATCAAAACAGTTCCAGGCCTCCTGGAAGTAGTAGTACGGATCCATGGCCACAAGCTTGAAGAGCATCTCCCCTGCAAAGATCCCTGTGAACACCTGTTAAGTAGGACAGAGAGATGGTTTGAACAAACCATTTTGGATCAATAAAAGGAAGAAAGAATGTGGAGCATTCAGATCAAAGATTTGCATTAAAGAAATATTTTGAAATTCAATCCTGTTTCCAAAAAAAGTTATAATGCTGAAGTGCACCCAGCACCTGAAGAATAGAACACGATAAGCAAATTGTTAAACCTTCATTTTATTTTCATTTAATGAGAGAAAAAGACAAGAGAGACAAAATATCAAATAAAAAATGAGGAATGTAATTGATTTTGGAAAAATGTGCTCACTTTTAGTTTTGTGCTATTGTTACGAGCCCCTGCAGATCCTCTTGTGGTTGGTTAGGTATTAACTTATATCGGTTCAACTGCTAGTTAATAAGAGCAGGAAGAAACACCCAGAAAGGACTGTGATTATCTAAGCACTGACTTCAGTGAAGTCTGTCCATCTTGTTAGAAATATCATTTTCCTGCATGTGTGGATTGTGGTAACTGATAATGATTTCCAGAATTGTTTTTGAGCCCTTCCAGTGCTTTCCACAACAGAATAATACAAGTTTTTATGCAGTTCAGCCTGGGTGCCTGATGAGCATTTTTCTGATCTAATCACTTGTTTGGAGACTTTTGCAAATTTCTTTAATCTGTCAGTGTAAAAAAAATCGAATCCCCTAATTTTCTGTAGTATTCTGGCAAAAAAAAATATTTTCTTTGATTGTTTAACATTTACAGAAATTCATGGAGAAGAGAACTCTTATCCATCTTCTACTTCTGGAAGACTGTTACTCTGGGATTTTCTCAAAAAATTAGTTTATGTTGCTCACCTGATGTCAATTAATTTATTTAGTTGAGAGATTTTTTATTTCTTTGCTGTTTTTTCACAATAAAGTGCATTTCTAATCATTTGTGGTCTTTATCACAAAATGAGGATTTATTTAAAAAAGAAATAAGGATTTTCTCAGACAAACACAACTTAGTAATTAACATTGCAGCAACTAACTTTTTTTCTAAATTCTATGCAACAATATTGCAAAGAAAAGGGCATCATTTAACTCTGTCACGCTTAACCAAACTGCACTCTGACTGGTTCATGTTTCAACATGTTGCCTGTGAAACTAAATGAATAAGATTTTTATTTCTTTACCATCATTGTAACTGACATCTATAATAACCACCAATCAGTATATTTCACCAGTAGAATGAATCTAACTGTTTAAAACTGGGGGCATATATCGCATGTGCTCTGAAGATGGCATTAATGAAAAACACTTCTGTAGTCTCATAACACATCCAACAAATTACTGAAGTATGCCATCAATCGTGGAGCCAACACAGTAATAAATAAATGCATAGTATAATGCATTTGAGTTTGTGTGTGTGACTGTGTGTGTATGTGTGTATACATTTGCATTTCCTGCCAAATTTTTAATCGGTAACTCACACATTTCAGTGCTTTCAATTCTAAGTTAATACAACTGAATGTATTTATGTACACAAAAACACAAACAAGCACCCAGAGAAATCAGTGATTGAATGATTAGACTTGAGTCAGTATCATTTGAAGCCTATCAAATTTTTCTAGAGGCTGAAATAATATACGCAACTAAAAAACACGGTGAAACTGCCCGGATTTACTCTTTAAAACAAATGGGAATAACAATACTAATAAAACAACCAGGTTAAGTTAGCTGAGCCATGATCCAGGCACCGTTTCAGTGCAGTTCATCGATCAGACTCCATGAAATATTAATGCAGGCCTCCCAGCAGTCAGCTGACCAGCAGAGAGGCAGGCTGGTCCCGCTGAAGCAAATAGCAGCTCCATGCATCCAGAAGAAAAAGGGAGGAAACAAAGGCAGGAAAAGAGGACAGGGAACATGTATGTAAAGAAAAACACACATGCTTGTTCCATTAAACTTGGAACAAGCATAAACAATACTGCCAATTATGGTCCAAAAATAACATGTCTCTCTGAGCTACTGAAAGAAAGCAGATAATGTTTTTTATAGATGAAACCTATAAAAACAAACAAAAGGAAAAAAACTGTATAAAACTCACCAGATTGCCTACAGACAGCATATCTTCAAAGTCAGGGGTCATTGGGTAGTGCTCCATGGCCATGAAGAGGGTGTTGAGGACGATACAGATAGTGATGGCCAAGTCCACGAAGGGATCCATGACTATCAGGTTTACAATCTCCTTGATCTTAATCCACTTGGGGGAGCACTCCCAGATCAGGAATGTGTTAGAAAACTTATACCAGCATGGTGGACACTTGCGCTGAGACTCCTCCAGTTCTGAAGACATAGCGCGGACCATACATCAAAACCAAACATAATTGCGTGCGAGAGCATTCTGCATGCAATGGTATAATATGATAGAAAAAATTGTATGCATTGTATGTATCTGGTACTGTTGGATATGCAAAGCAGATAAGCAGGAAATTCATGTCAAACTAATTCAACCAATGAAAGCAGCCCTAGTTAAAGAATAATGAGAGAGCAGGTTAAATAGCTGGGTTAAAGTGGCAGTACCCTCCACTAGTGTGTTGGTAATGACGCTCATGACACTGTTGGCCCGCTCTTTCCGCCCAAAGGAGGTATTGAGCTGGTCCACAGACACCATCAGGGAGCCCGACAGCTTCTTCTTCACCTCAACCTCAGTAGTCGGCTGTCAGGAGGAGAGGAAGAATCAAGCACCCATGGAGAGGACATGAACACCATCCCATATCACCACCGGTGGCCGGCGGAGGGAAGTGCACAACAGCATTGGCAGGATAAAGTAGTCGAGGATCAGATTTTTGGGGTTGGAGGCAGGTCATGTTTCATTCTTTTCTATCTCAATGCTGGTTTCAAGGAAGATGTGTGTATGCTGTAAATGCATGCAGGTCTCAGCCAAAGTGGGAGCAGTGATCTAGGGCTACTTGACCTAATTGTGTTTGAATATAATTGCTCATCCCAATTGGATAATAAATGGATTGTGAGATATTGTGCAGGGAGAACCACTTCTGCATGAATGCATTTTCAGTCATGTCATGCAATAATGGAGGCTTTGCTGCCATTGCAATATAATCATTAGGTTATTTTACAATTTGTCTCCCAAATCTGGCCATTTTAATGTCACTTGCAAATTGATGCTAATATATCTTCCTACTTTGAAACCATACAACTTATATTGCAACCATCAAGTCAAGAGCATTTTCAAAAGATCATATGGAGGCAGGTAGTTCAGATCCATCCAGTTGTCATGCATGAGCATGCTCCAAGTCAAAGAGAAGGAGAGGAAAATTACAAACATCATAACCATTGTTCTACTTTTCTATGTCATGCTTATTCTACTTTAAATTCAAATCTACCATGCTAACTAGAAGGAGACACAACTAATTTACTACTATTGACCAGGGAGAGTTTGGAAAACAGAGAAAGGTAAAGACAGACAAGGACAGCAGCCCTCCTTTGTTTTTAAATTATTTTATGAGGGCCAAACAGGATGGTGTGTGGGTTACTTTTATATCTGCTCTGATATTGTATCAGGGAATTAAGGAAGAAGATAAAAATGTCTGTGGCTCTACAGTGCTGGTCCCTTGTTTCCTCCTCCTACTGTAGATCTACCCACACACAGCGGACCTGAATGCCTGAAGGAACACATCAACACACTGGAGCATGTTAACTCATCATTATGTATACTTTGGTAACAAATATTGTGAGTTAATTTGTTATAGAGCTTTATATAATCCAAAATATAACTGTATATTAATTCTTAAGTAAGTTTCAATCTAAGTGTCAACATCTAGTTGGGCAGTATGTGATAGTGTCATGATAGTGATCGATAGAACAATATCTGACTAAATTTGATTATTCCACATTAAAGCATTCATCCCTCAAGTCAACCAACAAAACTGACTGGAAGTCACTGACAGATCCAGTTTCACTAACCTATCAAAAGCAGGACTGAGTATAGTATATTCGCTACGACTGTCTATAATATCTCCATCCTTTGCCTACTGTTGGAGGGCAGCATACACTGCAGGGGCTGGGGGAGGGGAGGCACGAGCGCTTAGCCAAGAGATACATACGGACTTGCAAAGATGACAGAGTAGAAGAAAGAGAGCCAAAAAGAAACATAATGGACGAGAGGGGGCCATGCCTAGATAGGTCTACTCATTGACTTCCTTACACTGTCGTCAGTAGCTGCCTTATCTATTTTCACCTCAGGCAGAAGGCGTCCACCGAGCCCAGGGCCGATGAGCGACACCACCCCGTTGCAATCCACTGTGCTGTTCCTCTTTCCGTGGAAACCGCTGTAGCTGTTCCGCCTGTAAGGGCTGAACAAGGAGCCTCGGCGCTCCTCACACTCCTCGACCGTGCTATGCTCATCATCGGCGAATTCGTTCTCCGAGCCCACATCCTTGCCGCGGCCCTTGAAACTAAAGATGCTGCTCTTGCTATTGTGGCGGGAGAGGAAAGGGGAACCGGGTATGCTCAGGAGTGACTGAAAAGAAAGAGGCAGAAGAGGGATGAGAAAAGGAGATTTGTGTGACTAATGTAGCTCAGGATGTTTCTAAATTTAAATTGATTGAACCATCATTTACTTGGTGTATGTCATCTGTTCTGAAGGCCAGAATGAAAGACAACATGTGTGGAAAATTTTATGTAACCAGAGTGATTTCCCAGGAGGGTGCATATTCTGTCAGAGTCATCAGGTGACTTAATACTCAAGAACAAAATATATAATTTGGTCAGTGATGAGCTGCAGGTCACATGCAGGACAGAGATATAGGCAACAAAAACAATGTGCAGAATAATTCCACATTAACATTTTTGACAACATTTGCAGTTTGTGTAGATCAAGAAAACAACAAGTAATCAATGCATGTCTCATGATTGATTTTAACGCTGGCTTGTTAACCTCTTTGGACAAAACTACACTATAACACACTATACAAGCACCAGTGGAACTCCAGTGAGGCTCAAACAAAGCGGCAGGATGTTTCCCTTTGAAACATTCATGTTTTCCTTGTGAATAATTCAGGACATGGATTTGTCCTTCAGTATCTCTGGCTGCTATATGCTCCTCTGTACGTTCGATTTTCCAAAACCACATAGTCTGTTTTGATTTTGAAATGTCCTTATTCAACCAAAACTTGAAAAATATCCCCACTTCAGCAGCCACAGGATATTTTTATTTCCTTTTGTGTTTGATGGAAATAATTCTCATAAAGTCTTCCACATTTTTTTTTAAGTTGTGGTTTTAAATTGTATTTTTTCTATAATATATCTAACAGCACCCAAAATGAGAGGACCTTAAAGCAGTGTAAACTCCAATCAAAAAGCTTAAAAGGAGCTTGTATTTCTGAAAATCAAGTTACTCGGGATGATCCCAAAACTTAGCAGTTCCCAGTTTATCAACTGTTTTTCATAGACAAAAAAAAAAACAGACAACTGATAAATGCAGGGATAAAAGATGTTTTTTTTTCACCTGGTTCATAATGGAAGACTTTCGACCAAGGCGGTTATCAGGAAAACGGAAGCGGCTCCTTTTGCTGCCATCATCTGACTCTGACTTAACAAACTTCTCACTGTCGCCTTTCTCTTTCTCCTGCTCTTTCTGACGCCACTTTTTCTTCCTGTTGCGACGTTCTTTGGCACTCTTGGAACTGAGCTTTGACATCTCAGAGGAACTACAAGACAGATGCCCTCCCCCATCGTCCTCTACCGCATCCTCTGACACCGTACCTGCAGAGGTCGCCATGTTGTTTTGCTTCGGACAAAAGAAAGCACGTAGATAAAGTGAGAACCGTAATATAACATTTGGGTGTAGTTTAAGCTTTCATTTAGCTAAGAACGGACCTGGGCATCCTCTTGCTGTTTCTTGAGTTGCTCCAGCATGGCCTTGAATTCTTCCTCCTTCTGCAGGGCCTCTTCCATGGTGGCTTGGTTCTGCTCTTCATAAGCCATGGCTACCACAGCCAGAATCAGGTTCACCAAGTAGAACGAGCCCACAAAGATCACCAGAACAAAGAAGATCATGTATGTCTTCCCTGCTGCCCTCAAGGTCTGGAAAGAAGCAGTGTGGCACAGGTGGGGGAGGAAAGATGAGACATGGGAGAAAAGGAAACAGCAAACATATGACATCTGACAACCATCAAATTAAGCTTGGTGTTATAGTCTTTGCTCTCAGAATGACTCATCAGAAATAAGAAGTCATCTGTTGCCTGAGCATTTCTGGGTACCAAACTCAACTGAGCATAATTGTTTCTTAGTTCTTTTCTAATAAAAAAAACACAACAAAAAGCTTTCACAGTTATGTTTGCATGTTTGTTTCTGAGCTGCACTTTCAGCTGATGTAATGACAAACAAATACCAGCCCCCGATAATGTTGTTCTAATGGACAGGATCACCCTTTGTACTCATTCAAGTTTTCCACAAGTCTATGGTTGCATTACATTTCCATGCTCACTATACCAACTCATGTTTGGTCAAACGAATCCTATGGATTTGGATTGTTATTTGCAGGGTAGCTGTGCAAGGAGGAGCTTCAGGTGCTCAGTGGAGAGAATTCTGGAAAAAGCTTTTTCACTTCTTTCTAATTTAATGCACAATAGCTCAATCAGTTGCAATCAGGAAACCCACTTTGCTGTGAGACACTTTGGTTCACCTCTAAAGGCAAACTATTTTCTTCAGGGAACCAACTAAAAATGCATGACTTCCTCATAGAGAAGTGAAAATCCCTCCCGCATCAATTATGAATGCGTGGACATGTATTGCTGAGCAGTCAGGGTGCCACAAGATTTGGCCAAAATGTTCTTTATTTGTTCTTCAGACCACTGAATTTACTACTACTGTGAATACAGTAGAAAGACGCCACAGCTATATCCATGTAAAAACACTGAGTTGTTATTCAGAGGAAACTTTGAACAAAAGGATGACTGATTTAATTTCTGAACATCTAAAATAGAACATTTAGCATTAAACACATCAAGGTAAGGATTAATCTGAACACAACATCACAGGGAGTCTTATCCAAAATCAAAAATAGAAATATACGATGGAAAGCTCCTTTAAAATCTCATCAGTTCTCATCTGTTATTGGCCAAACTGTAATACCGAGCTGTTAATATTTCATGCCTCCTTCCTTCCACTCGACCAGCGCATGTGGAGTCAGGAATGTTGCCACCATTTTAGAGAAACCAAGAGTGGAACGGTCTGACACAAACTAAGCAGCCAGATTACAGTTTTTCAGATGGGGCAAGTCAAACGTAGGAGATGGAGAAAGATGCAAGGGTGTGTTACAATGTGACGTTACAGTAGGATTTGTAGCTGAGTCTTTTACATCGCCCTTTGTGAGAGGTGGAATAACAGTTTATCCAAATCCCAAGTGGAGGAGATGTGGTTTTAAATCACTGTCCTTATATTGAGATCAAAATTTCATAGATGTCTGCTACCTTAATTTTTTTTTTTGACAAAACAGATGAAAACATTAAATAACTTATAATTGAACAACCTCACACTTTGTCAAATGTTTTCCAACAATGTTTGCAATATTCATTCCTGATTAATTTTAAAGAGGGATTAAGATTTATCAATTTATTACTTAGTCTAAAATGTATAAAAGCTCAATAAAGTCAGCTTCTGAGACCTGACCAATAGTCTTCACTTAGTATGGATTGAAATTTACAAATCCAGTCCAAATTCAAAATACTATAATAAAATAATAATATAATATGATATGACAACATAATAATTTTCATTTATATAAATTACAAAATACTGCAAAATCTCACATTTAGGAGCTTTAACACTATATTATTTTTCTATTCATATATAGCAGTATTTAATGACTAATGAGTATTCTATAACACAAGATGAACCTGTTGACACATCTGCTTTACCAGCATATAAAGGTTTTCCCAGAAGTCCTGTGTCATGAGTCGGAAGAGAGCCAGAAAGGCCCAGCCGAAGCTGTCGAAGCTGGTGTAGCCGTAGTTTGGATTCCTCCCAGCTTTCATGCATGTGTAGCCCTCCGGGCAGCGGCTGAGGGATGAAAAAAGGCAAAGAGAGAGAACGGGGCATCTTGGCTCAATGACTCAGCACTATTTACTTAGAATGCAATCTGACTACAGGCAGTAGGGTGTATCAGTAGTAACATTTGGAGGAGACAGGGAAGGTAACTCACCCAGAATCTGAGCTATTCCCACAAAGTAGAGCATCTATCTGGCCAGGCAAGGTGTAAAAATTGGCTGCATAAAAAAAACAAGAGTCATCTTACTTACAATCCATCGCAGCCACACTGGTTTATTTAGCAACGTCTTCAAATCCATTCAGAACCATTTCTGACTTCAGTTTGCTCACACATCTTTAACCCAGCACACAAACCCAACTCCTTTTGCCAAAATGACATACTGTTTTCTCTGTCCAGCATATGGAATGACTCATACTCCTACATCCTTGCCAGGTCACCGATGGTGATGCCTAGCCTCTACTTACTGTCGTTCATGATGTACTCGTTCCAGTCAAAGCCCTTGCTGCCGTTGTTCAGGACAGTCTCATTGAGATCGATTGGCCAGATCACACATTTGTGGCGAAGGTTCCCCATGAACAGCTGGAGACCAATGAGGGCGAAGACGCTCAAGCAGAAGACGGTCAGGATCATCACATCTGAAAGCTTCTTCACAGACTGGATCAGGGCACCCACAATGGTCTTCAGACCTGGAGGGCAGCCACACACGCACATACACACACCACACAGATGATGCAGCAGCTGCTAATATTCCTGATACATATTCAGTTTTTATTGTCACTGGGACATCCAAAGATTTTGCTAAAAATCTGGGCCCAGCAACATCAAATGCCTTTCTATTGGATTTTTTTTTTTTTAAAGCTATCATTAGAAATGTATTTTTATTTAATTGTTGAATGATCAGTATAATTACATCATTAAAATCTTAGTTTGTGATGTTATAACTTCAACATCCCAAAACAATTGATAATTTCCATTAATTTAATTTAAATCAATCAATTTTATGCAAATGTTTTAATTTATAATATGTCAAGTAATATATTTTTTACAGAGCTGACAGATTACATACAAAATATCTCTAGATACAACAAACAGTAAAGAAAAAATTACTTAGTAGCTTTCCCACTCTTTTCAGATTCATCCACAGAATATATAAAAACATTTCAAGTCAAAAAGGGAGAATTTAATATTCACTGCCAATGATGGATGGAGTGGAAAAAGAGGGGGAAGACTGCAGATAAGTGAGAGGAAATCCTTAAGGAGGAGAGCACAGCAGCACAACAAAGGGGGCCATGAGAAAGACAGAGGCACAGGCAGGGGGGGCTGGAAACCACATGCAGGTCATTTAAACTCCAAGGCTGAACAGGAGCAATTCAATGCCAGTGCCGGTGCAGGCACTTTCTTGAACTGTCTTGTTTAAGGTGTCATTAGGAAAGCATTGACTCCCCATACCGTGACCCTGCAGTCTGTCTCATCCACAGTTTCACTAAAGATTAAATTGCTTTACCTTCAAAACAGGCATCCTCTGGCAGCGTTCACATGGGTCCACAGGGAACTCAAACATAGAGGCAGGATGACCTGTACCCCCTTTTCTGTTCAAACTCTGCGGGTACAGTGGGCTTTACCAGCTGTACATGCAATTTCTTCTTATGAAATATGTTCTCAATTTAGCCTTATAAATTCAGACAATATTAGAAAAGTTTAGCTGAGCCTGTCAAGCTAAAGCTTGACAGGTTCTGTTTAGACAAGTGAAATATTTACTCTTGCTCAATTAATTTCTTATCATAAAGTTCATGAGAAGATCCCATGGAGAATATTAAGAGAAAAGCAATTGTGGGGAGGTACTGTGTATATAGATGTTTAGAGCTCCTTGTTCCCAGTAAATTGGATGCTCCTTTGTACTTGGAGCAAACTGGTAAAGCTAATTTTTTTAGGAATTTCACAAATTTGAATACTTAAAAAAATGATGTCATTTAGTATTTCATGGTGTTAGAGGAAAACATCCATAACTCCTGTATACTTCAGACAAAACTTCATCCAGCAGCCAATTAAATTATTTTAACATAAAGATTGAAAAAAAGAAGAAACAGCTAGCTTAACTTTGTGTGGAGGTTAACAAAATCTACCCATCTATATCTATAAAGCTAAAAAACAGCGTTATAAATTGTTAGAATCTAGCATATAAACACCCCCCACACTTGTTATTTTCATACAAACTGTGTGGTCTCACGTCAGAGCATCAACCAAACTGGTTTTGGTGCTAAGACTGTGAGATGAATAACATATCACGATGAAATACTTCTGTTTTTCAGAGCCAGAGAAAAACCACGGTGAACCTCCATTCTGGAGCCTCTATTTCACTGTCAGGTTTAGCCAAGAGAGCATAATGTAGGCCATGTTTTCCAATCAATTTTCATTATAAGAACGTAAGAGTCGAAGATAGTATAAGGATGTGTGAGGATCTAATTTAGTTTCCATTATATATGACATAATATACAAAGTGTACACTATATTAAGAATATTTTCAAAGCTTTACCTGCCTTTGGAAATGAAGCCACTGATATTTTTTTTAAAGTCACCAGGCTTTATGGACAAAAATAATAATTAAATCTTATGGAATACAAGAGTTAGTGATCTACCAGTGCCTCATTCTGTTGATAAATTTGATACTGTGTGGCAGATGTTTTAACACAATTGTTCAAATACAAACTAACACTGGAAAGGGTTTTGGTTGTTTTTTTCCTTATTGAAGTGAGGTTGTATGTAGTATCTATGGACAATCAGAGTCTTGCCTGCAGCAGAAAGCAGTCTGAGAGCTCTCATTTTTGAGAATCAGAAACAAAACCTGATGGGTGAGCCAAACTACAAACTCATTAGAGGTAAATCAGGAGAAGAACAAACTATTCACCTTCTGTAACTGTTGGAACAGGAACTACACTAAATTTGTACATCGTCTAACTTCTGCATTAGACAGTTTTTCATTTTGTCACTACATATTCTCCACACTGCAACATGGTCAGGATTGCAAAGGCAATGTGGACAATATCACAGAGACCCAGTCTGGCTAACTAACTGATGCAGAAGTGACTAAAAAGTTCTTGCTTGAACTGCTATGAAGGTTTTGTTGCGTTCTCACCGCTCCCCTCTGAGCACATTTTAACTTAGCTGCCCCATCAGGAAATCTTTTTATTCTTCAAATTTAGAGCTTTCTGACAGATATCTAGTGTAGGCAAGACACCAACGACTTACAAGAACTTCATACAACCCCATTTTACAAACACATATACAACTATTTACAAAAAAGTTGGGGATATTCAGCTTTTTGTATGATGCCAGAATGAACCTAAAATACAGTGTAACTTAATTTGATCTTCTCCAAACATTTGAATATAGGTGTAAAGCATTTCGAAGTTGCAATATATTTATTGTTCTCTAACAAAGATGATTGACTGCAAAAGAAGTGTCCAAACCATGAATCAACCACTAAATGTTCTGGTTCAATGACAGCTTGTATTTAAACAGTCCTCTTCATCATACTGTTCACATTTTGACATCATAATACATAGACACAACTTGTATTTTATGTTGTTGTTGGGTTTTCTTTCAGAATATTTCAACCTGTTGTTTAAGGTTGAAGGAACCGGCACTGCATGATTTTTGCTGAAATGTCCTACATTCATGATATAATATTAATGTAGCATTAACTTTTGACATTTTCTGTAAATTTCACCCAATTTATTCAATTGCTCATAAATCTCCTTCTACGATGCTTGTGTTTACTCTTCAAGCAGAAAACCTGGTCATTTGTTCAAAACAATGGGTAGAGAGTAGCACCACAATAAAAGGCATGCTGCACCTTTGGACAAAGCAAAGCCAGCTGTTTGCAATCTTTCATTTCAGCTAACAAGCTGCTTGACACAGGAGTGATGTCAATTTTCCCAAAATATTGAGATATAAATTTAAACACAGCAATAAATGGAAACATGGCTCATACTGTTTTCACTTGAGATGGTCTTCCTTTGTCAGATTTCACAACTAACATGTCATCAGTTGATAAAAAGTCAACCGGGACTTTTGTTTACTGAGTAAGTACAACATCTGTCTGACATTTTCTATCAACAGATGTCCAGTCTGCATCCCCAACCTCTACAATGTGAACACACTGTTTCATGTTCTCAGTGATATTTCATTCCAGTAGGTCATAAAGAAAAGAAGGAAAGAAACATCAATAATCAAACTAAAGAACAAAAAGAGGGCAAATCAAACTTTCAATGCCATTTGTCAGCCAAGCTCTTGATAGACTTATATTATAAAAGCAAGTGACTGAAAAGCATCATGCAGCATAAGAGATATGTTCACAAACTAGGCTTGGCAGTCTTCGTGCATTTATAATAAGTGCATTCTGTGGGATCTCTCTGAGAGGTTTGCCATTTCTCATACTATGCATCATACAACAGGTTATTTTTTAGGATTCCCATAACAGGAATCCTGTCTTTCCAATTCAGTCTTTCATTAAGTATGTGCAACAAAACACATTTCTTTTGTTGTAGGACAACTATTAAGGTTGAAAGTTAATTTGAGAAGCTATGATCTATTCTAATTGGCTTGTATAATCACCTGATGTTTTACTGTAAGGACAGAATACTGCATTGACAAATTTCTTTGCAGCAGAAAAGAGCATTTACTTATTATGATTGCTGGTGGGTTAAAGCTATTTCTTCAGAGACACAAAGCTGCCTAGGAGATAAGCCTCATTATGAGTGCTACTGGGGCAGTAGAGAGTGCAGACACTTTGGGTGGCCCTAGAGGAGACTGCAAAGCCTATCAAAAATGTATTAGTACCATTTTTGATAATTTTGGAGAAAAATAAATCAAAAAATGGTTGTCTCCAATTCTTTTGTAGTTGCTTAAATCATAACTATAATCATAATAATAGTGAGAGGAAAATAAAAGGGTGAGTGGATCAGCCTTAGTGTTTAAACTGAGTCTCACCTGGAATGACAGAGATAGTTTTCAATGCTCGGAGAACTCTGAACGTTCTCAGCGCAGATACATTGCCCAGGTCCACAAACTCTGTTATATATCTGAAATAGGGGAAGGATCACACACAGAACAATCACGATGACAAAAACCACACACACCAAGAGCACAACACTACCGAACCGGGAGGAAACGACGCCACTCACAGAGCCTGTCCACTGAGGAGAAGGGTGGAAGGTAAAGGAAAGAAAGACACACACCTAACACCGACACCGCCCCACCGTCCCCCCACCCCATCCTGTCTTACCTGGAATTACAGAAATAGTTTTCAATGCCCTCAACACCCTGAACGTGCGCAGAGCTGAGACATTGCCTAGGTTTACAAACTCTGTTATATACCTGCAGGATCAAACCACAGTTACAACAGCTCATTATTTACATGCAGATATAAAGTGAAAGGGTGAATTCACACCAAGATGGGCTTTGTGACTCTTCAACACATGAAATTATGTATTTCGTGGGAAACTGATCACTTTGGGGTATATATTTGTTCAGATCGTGGCAGGTAAATCTGGTAGAAACCACATGGTGACATATAGCCAACAGGAGAAATGAGAGGCCTTAATCGAATGTTGCATATTCCGGAGGATTGAGAGCAAAAAGGTGTTAGGGAAGGAGAGCTAGATGGAGAAAAGAAAATGAACTGGATGTATAAGACTGAGGTGTGGGTGTTTTCAGGGAGGTCGCAGAGAGTCGGATGGACACCGGCTTCAATTCTCAAAGAGAAAGACCAGAGAAGTGTCAAAGCCCCAAATCAATGGAGGAAACACAGAAGATGAGTTATAAGACGGAAAGAAAAAAGTAAAAAGGCAGAAAGGTTATCACTGAGATATCAAATTCACAAATTTCTTCGATTATTTACTGACAGTTTGATCACTACTAGAATACTTACGCCATCGAAATGACCATGAAATCCAGCCAGTTCCATGGATCTCTTAGGAATGTAAACCCATCTATACAGAATCCGCGGGCAGTGATTTTTACAAGAGACTCAAATGTATAAATTCCCGTGAATGTGTACCTGAAAGACAAAAACATTGACACAATCAGTTCACCACACCGGTTCGAAGCTCAATCATTTCTAGGAGTCTGCAACATCAATAGCTGTTGAAACACCCCCCAAAAAAGGTAAACTGGGTAAACTGCTAAACAGTATAACATCAATTATAAAAGCTAGCAACAGTCGGCTTTATTTAATGGTACAATAACAAAACAAGTAAGCCATCTTTCATCAAGATATGAGGTCAGTGGCAATGTTAGGCAGAAATGTTTTGGAATAAATCTTAAGTCAGTGTAATAAGATTACCACAATCAGTACATTTACATGCAAAACTATGTTATGGTTATAGCCCCACTAGGCCATTTAACTGGGCTTTACTTAATGTACAAGAACTGTCCAACTTCACTAGCAATATGTTTCCTTTCAGCTTGTCAGTATACAAAAACAAATAGATGAATACAACAGTAAAACAGATGCTCAAATAGTTAGTATGCATTTATCTTAATGACTAGAAATATTAAATGTGTACTTACTCTACTTGCTTTGACCACTCAGGGGGATCACTAAAGGTCATGAATATACAGTTGGTCAAAATAGTACACATAATGATCATGCTGAAAAGAGTGAAGAGCAGGTTAAGGAAAATATGAATTATGGAGACAAAATCATCAAAACTTCAAGTAAATTGTCAAAGTAAAATAATATCAAATTCCATACTGTGATATGCTACTGTACGGTCCTGTTAGGCTTAACAACATGCAACACACAAAGTCATAAAAGTCAGCACCAAGCACTTAGCACAGGATGCTTATGTGTGCCCACCCCCATTATTTTACCCATGAAATATTCAAATGGGGAACAGTTTGTGGAAATACTAAGGCATTATGAAAATGAGGGTGCATTTAAGCCAGGAAAACTTCAGTTAGCTGTAGCCACAAAGTGATGGCAAATCATAAATTCTACCCATATAACTAAAACTCAACCACACAAGCATAACATCAGATGAAAAAATGCGATAAATTCAATAAATTATAAAACTGTTAACTGTTGCCTGTGGATGGTTGCTGTAACTCATTGTGTACCAATCAGAGATCATTTTTCTCTGAATTCAATCATTTGACCAACACTGTAGAAATGTGTCTCACTAGACAAAAAGACCTAAACTGACTCAGTCTTGGTACTTAGGTGGATAACACAGATAATGTGTTAGCCACCAGAGGAGGTCTAGCTTAGTTTACTGTTAAGAATGACTCATCATTCATGCCCGAATTTCCTTCAGTAATAAAATGGCTACTGCATGGCACCCTGTACACCCATGCATGTGAGGAAGTCTTGTGACTGTAACACACTGATCTTCTCCTTCAGCAACTGGCAACACCAACAGCAGTACGAACAGAAAGACAGAACATATCACCATGAATAATGCACATGTACAGGAAACCCTCTCGTAGCTGCTATTAACAGCCCCATTTCAAAGGATATGAATGTATCAAAATTTTAATAGCTATTCGCCTAAACAGATTGAGAGGACTTATGAAGTACAAGGCAGGTGTGGCACTAAAACGGAAGATTGTCTTCCCTCTATTTAGCACTATAAATGTCTGTGGAGAGAAGAAAAGGAGAAAGAGAGCACACATCAGTTAACAAGCAGGAGTAATGAACATACTGCAAAAGCAAAGATTTTGAGCACATTTTGCATTTTAATGTGAAAGCCTGATTAATGTGGAAAATATATAAAGAAAACTGAAAATGTGCTTCTACCCATAAAGTAGCACACAGTTGATTTCTTTTAACAATGTGAAATGAAACAAAATTGAAAAAAGAAAAAACATCTGTCCTAAAGTCTAGCATTTTTGGTATTGTCCCAGTCTCTCAGTGCTGTCTAGCTCAACACAGCAGCAGGAAAGCAAGCGAAAGGAGTTGGCAATCCATTCTCTGTGGATAACCTCATAATTGTTTAAATAAAACATGGCGATTTGCATGAAACTTTAATGAATCTGTGCATTTGCACAAGTGATATGGGCTCTTGTGCTTTTAACAAGGCATCCCCTCATGACATCAAGCCCCACAGAGCCTCTGACAGCAGCGTCAAGAGAGAGAGAGAGGAGGAGGAGGAAGGACGAGAAGCAGGAGAGACGGGTGGTGTCACATGGCTGAAGGTAATCTATGCACTGCCAATAGAAATGAGGACCATGTGTGAAGTGTTGTTAACAAGACACAAACATCTCAGGGGAGGTGACAAAGATTGTTCCTGCCCAGAGAACGGGATGCAGCTGACCCACAACGAGACAACTCAGATCAAGCCAGCTAAATTGAACATGATTAATGATAATCTTACTCATTAAAACAGTTTCTCCTAGTGTTAATACTCTCATATGTACCGTAAACATTCCCAGGATAAACTTTGGTCAGATGTAATGACAAATGTGGAAACGTCCCAGCTAGTGATTGCGTGACATTTCTAATGAATACAACCTCCATTAAGCCATGTATATATGCATGAATGATGTATGCAGGGCAACACAGACTGAGAGAGCCATGCACACAAACCTGCGTGCACGACTCACAAAAATGAGTTGGCAATATTGTCATTCACACAATCCCACACATATAAAACTTGTCTATATGTAGGGAGCCTTTTTTGTAACGCATGACTAAACTGCTGCAAAGCTACTGAAAATTTCATTATCCAGAGCTGAGCAAAGAGGAGAGCAGAGAGGAGGAAGGAAGGCAGAAAAATGGGGGAGATGGAGAGCAAGTGAAGCAGGCAGGCAGGCAGGCAGCAACTGTGGCAGCAGCAGGCTGAGGAGAAGCAGGGCGGAGGGAGCCAGAGCGAGCGAGCTGGGCAGAAGACGAAGCGGAGGAAGGGGGAGGGGCGGGAGATAGAGAGAAGAAGCGAGCGGCTTCGACACAGAAGCTCGGGCCAGCAGGCAGTGATACAGCATCTGCATCCATGAGGGCCGCAGCAACCATTCAGAGAGCACCCTCTCTCGACCCTTGCAGTTAATGGTAGATGGATTGTATTTTATGGCGCCTATACACACACTCACATAAATCACAACTCCGTTGCCATTCTAGCCTGCTTATGTATCCCTTATCATGCTTATTATTTGCAGTTACGACCATTTTACCTGAAAAAAAACACACCTGTGTGAGAATTAGTATGATTTTCTCATGTATTACATGTGCTCTTATACAGAGTTACACATCATGTAGCTACATAGTCCTTACATCATTTGTCACAAGCTCTCAGACATTTACGATATTGCATTTTTTCATTTTTTTTTGCACATTCAAGTGCTCTTCAGCAAAACACTCTTCAGTGATCCTGACTGAAGCAAGAAGACTGCCTGAGCAAGTGCACTCATGCACATCTACCCCTTCCCTCCATCTTTCCCCTCTTCTTGAAAATTATGTTTCACCGGCCTTGTACAGTGACGCAGAAAATGACCTGGCCCAGCCCGGCTCAGCTCGGCATGCTATAGACCAACTCTGGCCACCAGCTAGGAGGGGAGGACTGGATGCTGCGTCATCACCCAGCCAACCCTACGGCGCTCTATCTCAACTATGACACGATCTAAACAAGCCACAAATGAAGATTTGTCATCAGGACACATTAACCTCCCTCCTACACTTGTCCCCCCTCTTTCCTGCGAGGATGTAGTCTGTCAGCCCTCAGTGACAAAGACATACAGATCAACCATCAAGGTCACCACCTGATCTGACGTCAGGGCTGCTCGAGATCCGAGGCAGCATCAGTTCCCTTTGGCATTGGAAGAAGAGTAGATTGAGGGCCATAATTAGATTTGCCTGAAGCCTAGAGCTGACAGGGCTGCCAGAGAAGGCAGGAGTAAAGACAAGGAGCAAAACGCTCAAAGAAGCCTGAACACCCAGCATGCGTCTGTGACTGTAGTGCATGGAACATGAGGAAAAAAATAATTGAGTTGTGTTTTAGCAGCAAAATAAAATCAACAGCCCCACGTAATACTGGAAATGTTTGCCAAGTGTCATTTTCTTGTGCGCTGGACTGGTGTGTTGCATAACGTATAGCGTGCACTTTGTAAAGCCAGGGAGGCAGATGGAGAGGAAGACTGATGCTGTGCACCTAAACATGCACACGTGCAAAAATATCAACACAAATCGGTTCAGCTAATGATGATGACTAAACACATTATTACCAGCTTGTTTTCAGCAACATTTCAAGAACAGCCGTATCATAATAAATCCTTATTCTTCTTGCTTTTGGATGCAATTGATTAAAAAAAAAAAACCTGCACATCTGTAGCTCAGTTTTTCCAAAATTTCTTGTCTTTACATCTTTCTTTTTTCTCAGCTTCTTTCAATATGTGTAGGTAATATCCTCTGCATCTTTTATAATCTCCATTCAGAGACTGTAGACACAGGAGCATAAAACAAATGCCTCTCTTTCAGCAGTTTTGGATGTCAGTTTGCTGGTGATATTCAGACCTTCAAGGTCACACCTGGCCGTCCTCACGTTGAGCATCAGATGTGACAGAAACCCCAGAGACACGTCTCCTCTAAGACAGCCACAGCTCTCTCAGCCTGATACTGCTTCTGTATCCAGCCTCAGATTAAGCTTTAAACAATTAGAAAAGTCTGTCATGTGGAACAACAGCCTTTCAACGGTAACTTCCTCTGACCTTTTCCCCAAAGCCCTATGAGCACATTAGAGATACGGCAACGGCCCACTCAACATTTAGAGGAGCTGTACTCTCACACTCCCTGAACCTCTTCAAGGAAGAAAAACATAATTATGTTCTGCCACTTAATTCAGATATTAAAATTATTGTAAACATTGCACACCTGGAAATGAAACATCGCCCAATGTGAAACATTTTCTGTCTATTTCCAGCAGTAAAGTGTGACTCACCATAACAATACAAGGCTTCTCATCCACTGGGAGGCATGTGTATGTTAAACTAGAAAGTCTGTCAACATGGCAAAACAACTGATGTACGCTGATAAATAAAGCGGGAAAAAAATCACCTGAACTACTTGTTACAGCTATTTCAGAAACAGCACAAGAGATAGAAATGAAGCAATCAAGGTGAAACATTTCACACATCTGGGGCTTAAAATCCCAAATAATGTGTTTGGTCATTTTTGTGATGCTACTAACTGTTTTTTTTTATTAACAAAAAGATTCAACAAAGTGAAGATTGAACAGCCTTTGCAGTTGCACATAAAGGTAAATCAGACCATGCACAGGAAGTTCAAGATGTGATTTTTAAGTGGAAAAAATGTGCTTAAAATGCTTAAGTCTGGAAGCCTGAGAAAAAGGGAAAATGCCAAAATCAATGCTTGGTATTAAGACCTGGAGCAATATAATGACTTTTTTCAGAAAATTTAACCATATAAAAACTATTTGTTTTGTTTATTAAAAGAAGCCAAAGATCTGAAATGATACTCCAAACTAGAAATTTGCAGCTGGAATTTAAGTGAGGAACATTTTTATCAGATATTTTAAATCTGGTCACATTTTAGCCTATACCAAAACATTGTTGAGGTATACCCTAGACTAAGCAAAAACATTGATCCATTTCTCACAAAGTTAATCGGATGCATGTGTGGGATCTTTCTAAACTCACTTTCTGAGAATTCAGGTAGAATGGGTCCAGATCCTCCAGTGGTACCGCCACCAGTCCCTTAGGGATGTCCCCATAGATGTAGGGCAGACTCTTCCCAGCCTCCAAGTCACTGTTGGGTTTGGGTTTGTTCTCGTCATCATCGTCACGGTAACTGCTGTCCTGCTTGGGTGGCTTCCTGTTCTTCTCCTCTTGGATGCGCTGCTCAAGGACCACCAAAGATTCCAAAGTAAACTTCCTGAAGCTATCAGGTCCTGGCGGTGCAATAAGGGGTGCAGCCATGTTTTCATCCTGCAGCTACTTGGTCATTAGGTTTGTACCATCCACAGTAGCAGCTCTGTAAGTGATGGGGGGCAGGAGAAAAGAATGACACATCAATTAATTGCAACACCAACAATTTGCTGTGCTATTTTTCACATTTAATATAAAAGAGCTGACACAAATAATCTCTGAGTATGATAAGAGCTCCAGATAAAGTTAGAAATAAATCTAAAACCTGATTGTAATGACAATATGAAATATTCTACTCTAAGTGTAAAGGTAAATACTAGCAAAACAGAAACATTAACAGCCTTTTGTCAAATGATCCTTTACAAAAATAACAAAAATACAAATTAATCTATAGGATTATTTTGTCATTTCTTGGGGCTAAACATATGTATGACCAAAATAGCCTCATTTGCATATCTATCTCATCCTATTTACACATCTAAGAGACATTTGCCAGTTATATCTGATCATTTCAGTCAACAACAGTAAAAACACGTGACAACATTTTTTTTCTCCTTTCCTTAGAGGTCGAAGAAGATGCTTCATATCAAACAGAGGCCCATTTCAGGATTTTGTTCCTCGTGATTTTTGGAAGAGCCCGTGGAAAGGCCGACAGCAACGCCATCATACCTATAGCTGTATGACTCAATAAAGCTTTTCTCCAGCACAGTTCAATATTAAAAGAGTATCATTGTTACATGTCAACTGCTCAGGCTGCATGCAATGCAACGCAGAAGGAACAAGCAAGGCGCTGGAAGAAGAGTTCAGCCACACCTGAAAAAAATAATGAATTAATTCAATTTATTCGTCTTCTCTTCCCTCCTCTCCTCTCCTGTTCTCTGGGTGTATCAGCTTCCTTCTATTAGTCAACACAAACCTTTATTTTCAGCCTGTGGTGGTGGAACTGCACTGCCAGCCATATCTGAATCACAAGGCCTGTCACTCCCCTGATCCTCGCTTGCATAACACCCTCTAATTGCAAATGCTCGACGTGTTAAGCTGATATCACACAGAATTCTCCCATCTATATGTGCTGGTATGGGACAGAATTACACACACAAACAGTAAAAGAAAGGGGGGGGGGGGGGACCCTGTGTGCCAACACGTCTGTTTTAAAATGGACCCCGGAACCTTCTGCTGCTCTGTTGGAGCTGTCCGCTTCAGCACCACATGAGTGCACGCGCGCACTCACACAAAACACAAGTGAGTGCGCGCGTGAGTGCTTATACACGCAGGGGAGATGGAAAAAAAATAAACCTTTTGCTCTTCAGCAGTCCTTTTAGGTGAGCCACAGCCTTCGGGCCTGCAGTTTATCCTTCAGTTGTCTACAAGTCATGGCAGCTCTCGTCTTGCTGTGTCTCTCGCTCTCGTGGGCTTCACTGGTTATATCCGAGCTTGGTAACGCATTCATTCTCACGGAGAAAACGCGCACATTCTGGCATTTTCTCGGTCATTTTTTACAGGCGCAGCAAAACTATGTGTTTGGTCAAAGCTGGGCCAGAAACCACCATCATCTATGTTTTGACCTGATTTTTCTTTTTTTAATTCTTCTTTTAAATATTTCATCAAACAGATGAAAGTCCCACTCCGCCTCTGCGAGGAGCTGGAGGTTATACTGCGCAGAGAAGCGGAACGGTCCAACCAAATCGACCAAAGCAACACTGCTGCAGTGGGTGATTTGTATGTTAAAAAATATCTCGCTGAGGTAAACGCATCATGGGTTTGTCACAGCCATGACTGTCATTTCGTTGCCACTGAATAAATCTACAAAATATAAACTATACGAGTTATTCAGCGGGGGAAATATCAAAAATCTCTTCCCCCTTGGATACTGTGTGCGTTTTAGCGCGTGAAAGATCTGCACCACACCCGTGAAGCCATGTCGACAGTCAGATCAATAAGGGTCTATCCGTGCAAAATACAGCCCTGAGAATGAAGCTCAAAACAGCACTCAGTGTGCAACATGAGGTAAGCACGTCCAATTCAACGATTAGAGGACGGTTATCGCACTGCCACACCAAGATCACCTGGAGGAATGGACATTTCTTGACTATCGTTGATTAGAGGAAAACCAGGCTACTTACACAGCTTCAGCCCCTTTTTCGAAGTCTTTCGTTCAAGTGCAACATCCTTGTAGTCCAGACGTTGTAAAATGCCAGAAAAAGAAAGCAACCAAATTTAACAATATTTCAATTCTTTGGAGGGGTCTTTCTGTGCTGGAGCAGTCAGACTGCACCCTGCCTGAAACCTAACACACGAAACATTTTCTCTCTGATCAAGCCTTGGGTTCTCGACAAATTCCCATAAATTTCCTTGAGACATTGACTGATTGGTAAATCAGAAGGGAAAAAAATCCCTGTTCTGGTCCAGCAGAGAGATGCTCAGCAAGTACAGACACCCTCTTTCATCCCGATCCAAAAAAAAAGAAAAAAGAGAGAGAGACGAAGAAGACGGGCAGTGTGTAGCTCTGCGACATTTAGGCTACGCAAGGATACCGACTGAGAACCCCCCCCCCCCACACACACACACACACACACACACACACACACACACACACATACACACCCCTCTCAACTATACCGACACATCTCCGCTTTTCCCAAAATCGCTATAAATGAAAGATACTCACTGTGTAAAGGTTACAATGAATCCGGAGAGGCGTTGCAGGACTGCAGACGTGGAAAAGATTGTGGAGAAACTGCGGTTGTCGCCATATTGTTGCTGCTATCTTCCCCCTCAGTGCGAGCAGCTTCCCTGCATAATTGATGACTCTCAGCAGAATGTAAGGGAGTGTCGGCGAGTGCGTTTCGTAAAATCCTAAAGGTCATTTAGGCCTGCAGCCTCTAAACCCGCCAATGTGCGCTTCGAGAGAGGCAGGGTTATTCTGGTGGGGGGGGGGGCCTTGGCTCTGAGTGTGATGAGTTTAGTGGAGGAATTTATTGGCTGTAGGCATTCAGCTGGAGACGACTTCTAGCAGACCACTGCATGACTGATGGACAGAAACAAAAATGTCCAGTTATGATATGTATAGCTACTCTTATAATAATATCCCATTAGATATAGGCTAGTTTTTCCATTTTTACGGATATGACTCAACTTATTTCATTCGCCATAAGGCTTTAAAACACAAATAACTGACTATTTTAAGCAGACCACTGCCCTCCTTGAACACTCTGCTTTTTAATAGCTTATAATCTTGATATGCATATGGCCAGCTTTGTTGACCTGCCCTGCTCTTTGTCATTATGTCGGCTGATGTGTGAAACAGCACAAACTGAGGTAAAGTAACTTAAAATCACTATATATCATTAGTTCCATATTATATCATATAATTCATTGTTAAATGAGTTTCCGTCGTGGCTTTAGGCTACTTGCGCACTTTTAATTTGGCGCAGGACAAAGGCTTAACAAGTTAATGTTCGAATGACGTCACGGTCAGGAAGGAATTGTTTTTATTTGCTGTTTTAAAATGTCCCAGAAATCCCAAACTAAATGGAGATGAAGACTTTCCTGCTTTTTGGTTGTGTTTTGAGTCTGACTGCACCAACTGCAGCACAGCACAGTGAGTTGAACCAGGAAGGTGGGAAAGAATTATGTGCTTTTTCTTGTTATTATTATCATAAACCGGTCAGCTTTTCTTTTTTCTTTCTTTTTTGAATGAAAACAATTATAAAGTTTTCATTTTGATAGCCTACTTTTCAGAGAAAAAAACCCCCCAAATATTAGGGCAGTGATGTCTCTGTTCATATACACTTTGCTCTCATTTAATATTCAAAGTAGACATTCATTTTTGTTTTCTTTCAGATGAGAATTATGCAAATTCTTGCAGCCTTTGAAAGAGATAACACATTGCAATTAAAACACTGTTTTTCAATTGACTGGATTTAGGATTTTAATATCATGGCCTACTTGGAATAGTAAAAACCATGTAGTTGATATTACTGGGTATTTATAATCTGTGACTCTGTTTGCAAACTTTATGAATATCTGCTGCCCATACAATGTTCTGCTTGGAAAACTTGCATCCTGGCATTTACATGGTTATTAACTTGACACTTACCACAGACCGGAACATTTTTACCGACTAGTCAGACCTCTCCTCACCCATATTACCATAGTTTTTCCCTAAAGAGTCCCTAAAAGAGTCTGAGGTGTGTTCACCAGATACCAGTCATGACATTGAAAGACACCCTAATTCACAAAAAATACACCCCACAACTCGCAGGGCACAGTGGATCTTCCCACTATTGGGCTCTCCGGGACACCCACAGATGGTTTTGTACACATACTGACTTGTCAAAGCTGTTTTGGTTGCATACACAGTATAAGGCAGGAGCATAAGGTTAGCCAATAGGTGTATAACATTTCTTTTCTTACAACATTGCCTTTTAGGAAAAGTGGAACAAGTTATATTCTGTTATTTTGAATTATGTATATTAGCACCTTTTAATAATACCAACAGGTGTTGTTTTATATATATGGAAAGTTTCATCTTACGTTCATACGTGCTGCCAGGTGTGTGTCGGTCACAAATATATGATAGGCACCTAATTAATTGATAGACATATCAGAATAAGGTAGAAAAAGTTAGAAAACCACCATGTTAGAGGGACCAATACAACCACACTGGGTGACCTTTATGAACTCCTGGTTGAGAAATGGGATGCCAAAATGTGACCAAGCTTATGCAGCATGAGGAGGAGGTGGCAAGCTGTTATGGCTGGGTATGGATCTTCCACATGCTACTGAAAAATGGTCAATGTGGGTTATTTTTCCTTATAACTGCTGGAGAGTGCAATCATCCATCCACTGGGCAACTCAAACAGGAGTGAATACACGCAGCAGAATATTGCAGGGGATTTTGGCACATTTTTGGGGGACACTACCTACATGATTAGCTGTGTTGCTCATTCAACATAAACATGATCATTACAAGTTATATCTAGTTGTAAAGGTGACTAATCAGGCTTTCTAACAATATATAATACAACACCCACTGGTATCATTTAAGGGGAGAAATAATCAAACAAACACAAATTTCTTTACTTTTTGTGCTAAGGTTATTCAGATGCAAATATATATTACTAGCTATATTGATACATTATGTTCTTGGCATTATCTAATAAATGAGCTACTATATATAATCCACAATTTATCAATACATAATTCAATTGTAGTTCCATTATCAAGGATTAGTGACAGACAGCCGCACAATTTCCTTGGGGATCAATAAAGTATTGATCTATCATCTATCCATCTATTTGTTTACATTTTGATCACATCTTCAGAGAATAGTAACAAGCAGGTCAACGAAGAGACTAAACAGTTCATCTGTAGATGTTTTAGTCAGCATGTTTTTTATAAGTAAAAAAGTTTTGACTAATTTTCAATTATTATTATTATAAGTTTACTCTGTCAGATTGCCTGGTTACCGCTTTTTTATGTTTACTTAGTTAACATCTTTTGTTTGTTTATCTTGTTTTCATTCATCATGAGTCATGAATAAAAGTTTTCACACTTTTTAAACACACTGTCTTTAAAAAAAAGACAATAGGGATAAGAATGAAACCCATATCAAAATTTAAAAGTTAAAGGTGTGATATTAGGCCATGCATCAAACCCCAAATTATAAACCACATTAGAGGGAAATGTCTTTATTTCCTTTGTAACGTTTAAACATAGCTTACCATATTTCATATCAAAAGAGGTAGTTTACTTATTAGTTAATCAATAAAAATGGAATTACAGTTTGAATTTGAGAGGTGATACAAGTGTGAATGAGTATGCTGTTATCTTCCCAAGTGACAAAAGATCTGGATGACTTGTTTCATAACCTTATTTAAAAATCTATTGTTGACTGATTGCTATGATTAGCTATGTGACGTTTAATATTCAACTTAGCATTGTGCACACATTTTAACAGTCACCTCACATCTTGATGTTAGCAAAAGCATCATATTATCATTTTAAATTTCATACAAAAACTTTATTTGATTTGTCAATGAGGTTGTGGGCAGCGGCCCCTGGTTGGGCCCCCAGGTGCATCTCGGATAGTGGGTGGCCTGGACGCCCCTGAGGGGGCATGGCCCTGGCAGGTCAGCATCCAGATCCTGTCCAGGCATCACTGCGGCGGGACGATTATCAATAGCCACTGGGTGCTGACTGCCGCACACTGCCTTTACAAATATAGGTGAGGATAACTTACACACGTATCTGATCTAGTCTGGGTCCAGGACAGATCTATGAGTTGTCTCTGAGTTAAAGCTAAAGCAACAAACATGGCGTGTGTTTATGGGCTTAAAGCTCCTGTTGATAATCTGAATTCTGTTTTGTTTTTTTATTTTTATTTCATTTGTTTATTTTGAATCATTTTTTGTTACTGAATTTACATAATATTGCTGGATCTGACCAGAGGGGACAGAAAAAGGATAGAAAGAGAAGAGAAAAGACAGGAAGAATAGTCCATTACTTTCTTATGTTATTTTGTCAAAAGACAAACAGACAAACTAATGATGCCAAAAACATAACATAAAACATTTTTTTAAATCACTACTTCATAGGGGGATTGTATGAATTTGACTGTGGTTTAGTGTGTGCAAGAGTGTACAAAGCAAGAGCTGCAGAAAGTTAGGTTGATTCTGTTTTGTGTTCAGACAGATCAGCAAAGGCCATTTTCGTGTGATGGCAGGCCTGCGTGTGCTATCCATTCCTGGAGTCCACGCCCAGATACGCTCCATCAAAAAATTCATAATACACAAAGACTATGATGCTGTCACATCTGACAACGACGCGATGCTGGTGCTGCTACGTTCTCCCCTCATTTTCACAGATCACATCCAACCTGTCTGTGTTCCTCATAATATGACCCATGAGTTCATTCTGAACTTCAGCCACTGTTTCATCACTGGATGGGGGAGCATCTACTTCAAAGGTTGGTGTAAAATCTCACTTATTGTGGCAGCAAAGACACAGCAGAAGGCGAAGTTACCACTTTGTGTAACCAGGAATTCATTTGTAAAGGAGAGCTAAGCAAAAAACAAGTTGAAGATAACATTCAGACAAAAAGAAAAAAAATCTCTCAGATGCCTTTTATTAGCCTTGATTGATGAGAAATTATAAATGTATTATTTTTTCCATGTTAATATCAATTCAGATTGACCCTTTCTGTAGATAAAGAGCATCTGCTTCCAGCATAAGTTATTAATGACTTAATAACACTTAAGACTACAGCCTGGTGGTTCATTTTAGAATAAAAAACTATTTTTATTTATTCATGACTTTACCAACATCTGTAACTCTGTATACACCCATTGCAGTGAGGCACATTTGCATCCCAGACATCTCTAAGATATGCAGTTGTTTCAAACAAAAATGCTTTAGTATGTGAAGAGCAACATGATCAGAAGTCATGGCAACATGCACTACACTATTAGCTACCCAATAATAGAAAATTACTCAAATTCATAAATTACAGCACTTTCTAAATAATAATATAATCAGCTGCATCTGATGTGCTGGATTGATGACTAACTCAGTGTTTGCATAGACTGAGAAGAAAAGTTATGTTCTGTCACTAAAAAGCAGAAGAAACTGAAATGAGTTAATTTAATATCTTATAACATTTACCTTCTGCCACACTGACATTTTGTAAAGTGACGATACCCTACAATTTCTGTGCATGAATTTTAGTAGCTTGTGACTGAGTTTGTTAATGGTTTGCCACAAAAAATAGTATGTTACATTAACGTGTTACATTTCAGTGCAATATTCACAAAACATGCCTTGTTTTTAATTGATAGAAACTAAATGCAAGTACACGACTCCATCACCCTCTTTAGATGAAAACATGTAAGAAGATACTATAAGAATTTCATGCAATGTACAGGCTTGTATATGTTAAACAATCATCAAAACATAATTCTATTCACAGTAGTACAGTATTTTGATGGAATTAAATAAAATGTTAAAAACACATTGAGAAATGTTAATTCTAGGATTGTCTAAAAAGGGTTTAGATGAGTTGCAAGTTATTACATCTTTTAAATTTAGCATATTTAGGGGTTCATCTATTACAGAAGGAAGTGCATAGAACAACAAGGGCTCTAAATACTATTTAAAGTAATTTCCATTAGTTAGAACTACTTACTCATCCATTACCTGTTTATATACCAGCCTGTAGATGAATTTTTATAGTTTGTGACTCTTTCATCCACCCATCTATCCATCCATTCATCCATGCTGCTTATCAGGGGTCGGATAGCAGGGTTAGGTGCCTAAGCAGAGAAGCCCAGACTTCCCTGTCCTTGGCCTCATTTGCCAGCTCATCTGGGGGGATCCCAAGATGTTCCCAGGCCAGTCAGGAAATGTACTTCCTCCAGTGCATCCTGGGTCTTCCCCAGGGTCTCCTCCTAGGACATGCCTAAAAAGTCTCACCGAGGAGGCATCCTGACCAGATGGCTTAGCCACCTCATCTGGCTCCTCTCGATCCCAGATGACTGATCTTCTCAACCTATCTCTAACGGAGAGCCTGGCCACCCTCCAGAGGAAATTCATTTCGGCGGCTTGTTTTCACATCTCGTTCTTTTTGTCGCTGCCCACAGCTCATGACAGTTCAGTTCCTTTCCATCACAACAGACCAATGCCAAGTCCGCATCTGCCTGTCGATATTCCGTTCCATCCATCCCCCACTTGTGAACTGAGATTGTGAGATATCCTCCTCTTGGGGTAGAACCTCATTCCTGACTCGGAAAAGGACATTCCACCTGTTTCCAGCTGAGGACCATGGTCTTGGATTTAGAGTTGCTGATTCTCATCCCAACTGCATCACACTTGGCTGCGAATTGCTCTGGCGAGAGTTGGAGATCACGGCATGATGAAGTCATCAAAACCAAATCATCTGCAAAGAGCAGAGACCCAATTCTGAGGCCACCAAATCTGATCCCATCAGCCCCTCGCCTGCGCCTAGAAATTCTGTCCGTAAAAGTAATGAACATAAGAGCAGCCCTGGTGTAGTCCAACCCTCACTGGAAACAATTCTGACTTACTGCTGGCAATACAGCCCAAGGTGTGCAGAGACCAGACAGCTTATCCAAGGGGGTCCGATACTCCATACTCTCGAAACACCCCCACAAGAGTCCCCGAGGGATTCCATCAAAAGCCTTCTCCAGATCCATAAAGCATATGTAGACTGGTTGGGCGAACTCCCCTACCCCTGAGAGGGTGTAGTGCTGGTCCACTCTTCCCCAACTGGGACAACTGGGACAGAAATAACACTGCTTCTCCTCAATCCGAGATTTCTATATCTGTATCAGCCATCTCAGCCTTCCTTGCCAGAAAGGCTGAGAAGTGTGATCCTCCTGTAGTTAGGACACACCTTCTAGTCCCCCTTCTTGAAGAGGGGGACCACCACACAAGTCTGCCAGTCCAGAGGCACCGTCCCCGATAACCATTTGATGCGGCAGAGGCATGTCAGCCAAGACAGCCCCACAGCTTGGAGATTTTTAAGAGACTCCAGGTGGCTCTCATCCAGCCCCAGGGCCCTGCAACAAAGGAGCTTCTTAACCACCTCTGCGAACTCAGCTCCGGAGATAGGAGAGCCCGCCCCTGGGTTCCCAGGCCTGACCGGTATCCACCCCCACCGTCTCAACCAAATCACCATCAGCTGATGGTGTCCAAGAAAAGCATCCTCAAGTTCAACAATATAATTACAAAGTCGATCATTAAACTGCAGCCTAGAGTGCCCTGGTGCGAAGTGTGCATGTAGACACTATTATGCCTGAACATGGTGTTCATAATGGACAGTCCATGACAAGCACAGAAGTCCACTAGCAAAATAACACTTGGATTTAGATCTGGGGGACTGTTACACCTCTCCAGGTCTCACTGTCATTGCCCATGTGAGCATTGAAGTCCCCCAACAGAACAAGGGAGTTCCTAGAAAGAGTGCTCTCCAACACTTCCTCCAAGGACTCCAAAAAGGATGGGTACTCTGAGCTGCTGTTCGGCGCATATGCACAAACAAAAGTCAGGACCCACTCCCCTACCCGAAGGTGGAGGAAGGTTACCCTCTCGTCAATCGTGGTAAACCCCAATGTACAGGCACCAAGTCGGGGGGCAATGAGTATGCCCACACCTGCGTGGCGCCTCTCACTCCGGCGCCGTCAACTTCAGAATGAAAGAGGGTCCAGCCCTTCTTGAGGACAAAGGTTACAGAACCCAAGCTGAGGTGAGTCCAACTATATCAAGCTGGAACAGCTCAGTCTCACACACTAGCTCAGCCTCCTTCCTCACCAGAGAGGTGACTGTCCATGCCCCTGGAGCTAGCTTCTGCAGCCGATGATCAGACCGCCAGGCCTTTGGCCACCTTTGGCATCCAAACCCCTATGGCTCTTCCCACTGATGGTGGGCCCACAGGAGGTTACATGGGGGGGCCCATGTAACCCTTTCGGGACTGAGCCTGACCGGACCCCATGAGCAAAGCATTTGCGCCTCACCCCAGGCCTGGCTTCAGTTGGGGGCCCTGGTAACCAGCATACGGGCAAGGGAAACTTGGCTCCAATGTTTTTATGCATCATAGGGGTCGTCTGAGCCGTGCTTTGTCAGACTCGTTCATCAGTAAACATTTATATCTGCTTGTAGCAACACTAATACATTTATAGTACGTGATTAATTATTTGTTACATATTAATGATTTTTTTTGTGTGTTTATCATTCCATAAAGAATGAGTGCATGAGTTTATCTTATTTACTCTGCTGCTCGAGTACTCACTAAGACCAAGAAAGTAGACCACATCAGTCCAGTTCTGAGGTCTTTACACTGGCTG
>JAOXYM010000014.1:14857608-14886316 GCA_028567055.1 Leptatherina wallacei
TTCTGTTTTAATGTACTTTTCTGTAATGTAAAGCACCTTGAATTGTCCTGTACATGAAATGTGCTCTATAAATAAATGTGCCTTGCCTTGCTTTGCCTATTTAGCTTATTTTCTTTTTTTTACCATATTGGTGTGAACACTGCAGGCGAGCTGATGGACAGACTGCAGGAAGCTGAGGTGGAGCTCATTGACAGGAGAAAGTGCAACCAGCACACCTGGTATGACAGCCTCATCACTGAGAACATGCTCTGTGCGGGACTGGAGAGCGGAGTAGCTGATGCATGTCAGGTCAGGGCAGGCAGTGATTTGTGAAACTGTTGCAGACTGCAAGATTTAACATCAATAACACTGGTGATGTTTGTGTCCGATGCAGGGGGACAGTGGGGGTCCCCTTCAGTGCTACAGCGAGGATGAAGAGAGGTTTTATGTGATTGGGGTGACAAGTTTTGGAGAAGAGTGTGGACTTCCTTATAGACCTGGGGTGTACACACGGACCAGCAGGTTTGCAGGTTGGCTGAAGGCAAGGCAAATGAAGGCTGCAGCAGCTTCTGTTGCACACAAACTGAACACAAAGCTGATCTCAACTCTGCTCTGTGCTGCACTAATGTTGCTCTGAAACATCCAGTCTGCCAACAATAAATATACTCATTAAATCACTGACATATCTGAGTATTGCATGTTTTTTTTTCTTTTACAGTAGCCAACTTTAAAGCCCTGTAGTCAGTTTTATTAGTCAGTGTTTCACTCAGTGATCCGTTTCAACAAAGTACTAACAGAGCCTTTTTGTTTTAGCGTTCAACAGCATTTCGAGCTACACAAACATTCAAGAACTTAAGTGGTAAAAATTTTGAAAAAGGAACACATTTCACATTTCTTTTAGGTATTATCTTATAAGCCTTTAAGAATCAAGATCAAGACCATTTGGAAATGAGAGTTAAAAGAAATTTAGACTTGAAAAATTACATGAATAAAAAAAACAGCACATCAGTAATATCAATCAAAACAGTGAAGTAAAATAGTACTAAAAGAAAAATGTATACCAGCGAGATGGCTTTAAGAATGTTTTAAGAAGAGTATATGCAGATGTGACATGTTATGGTGTGATAACCTGTTCCACAGACATTTCTGAAATGTTCTTGGTGACAGCAGAGCTGAATGAGTTGGTGTGAGAATGGCCTTTACTGTCAATGTGGTGAGTCTTGGAGGATAAACTTCAATAAACTTATAAGAAAGTCAAATAATATTGAAAATACAGAAAAGCAAGTAAAATATTGTATTTGAAAAAATAAAATGTGATAGTTTTTTTTAAATAATGAATGCATCAGAGGGTCACATGGTTCTTTACAGAGAATGATTTTAAGAGTTCCCAAAAAAAAGCCCAACACCTGAAAACAGATTTATTTTTTCCTCTACTGTTGATCATTGCATCAGACGTCAGTATTAGATGGTGTCTCTGTAATATTGACTGGTTGTTAAAAGCTGAAGCTTCTGTACTATGTTATTTATAATGGCAGTCAGCAACCAAAGCAGTATTTTTACTTCACTAATTACTTTTGCTGTTGCTTTTACTTTAGCTATAATACTTTATACAAGACTTTATACAAAACATCTTCCATCTCTACATGAAATATATAAAAGCTACTTATTGAGAAATGCATTACAACAAAGTTATTCATTGTGATTCAAGACACATGCGCGTTGAAGTAAATATAAGATGTTTATTTGAATGAATTTGACTATTTGTAAGGTAAAACATCCAAAAGAAACGGAGCAGTGAAAGTCACCACTGAATGATGTTGCTTCTTTTTCCAGATGCAGAGGCAACACTGCCACCTTGCTGGAAACGTGTTATTTTTCTAGTGAACAGCAACTGATTGCTGAAGCTTTCAAAGAGCAACCGGCATGAAAATGAGAAAAACAAAGCACGCAACAGTCTGACCAAGTATTTTATTTGTTGACATGAAACATTCAATGACAGCGTGACAGTGTTTTTGTCAATAAAGACATGTTGTCAAGAGTTATCGCACCATTAACTAGCCCAGAATGTCTTTGCTGCAGCTGACGATGCATAGTGAACAGACAGTTGTTGAGGTATACAGTGTGGACCCTTGAGTTCTGTTAGTTTGTGTGTGAAAGATCCTAAAATCATTACCTCAAATGTGCAGTTAGTTTGTGCTTAGAATAACTCAGAGGTTTGAAATCGTTCTCACAGCACACATTGAAAACTGAAATATGTATTTCAGAAGGGTACAGTGGATACATCAGGTTGCATTGTCCATGTCGAGTCGCCCGTTGGGAAGCTTTTCATCAGATCTTGGAGCTGATGAAAAGCAGTGATGACATATCTAGATTTCAGTGAGCAAACACTTTTTAATATATCGGCACAAAGAATGACTAATTTCCACACAAAAAGGGCACCTAAGAAGACACCTTTTTTGTCATGACATTGGAAGGTAAAACCCTGTCAACAGTCCCTTATTGAATAGCACCAATGTCTATTGAAAAGGCTTGAAGGCCAGCATGAAATTATAAAACTTTATTAAAACTCGGAGGGAAACAGTAGCGACAAAGCAAATATCACACAGTTATTCATGAGTAACTAACTTACTGGCTCGCATACATGTCATCAGTGTCTGTCACTGAATGAGAAGTGGTCTATGGATGAGTTGCACTGTTTGTCAAGCTGCTTTTAAAAAAAAAAAAGGCTGTTTGCAGAAGTTGTGCAGCTCCAAAGGCAAATAACATCAAAAAAATTGATGAAACCCCTATAAAATATATTAAATCCCAATTCTGGATGGAAGGAGTAAAAATACAGTGGAGGCGACATTTAAAAAAGAAAAAAAAAGAAAAGAAAAAATTCAATATTTTGGAATTAATTTCTTATAAAAGACAAACATTGTTGCACCATAAAAGCCAAATGTCACTGTTAAGCTGAACACACACACACACACACACACACACACGTTCCCACACAAACACACGTACATAAAATGATTTTGGGAAAGTGCACATCATTTTCTGCCCGGATTATCTGTTATGTCTCTTTTGCAATATGATGCCATTAAATTAACAATGCAGAAAAATGCTGTCAAGTATGAAAAATCAGTCAAGTTTTTATCTACAGAGTCCATCTCCATGTACACAGTAACACCAGTAATACAGTATTTGACTTCTAAAGTACAGTATACAGACATTTTTACCCTCATGTGTTGTATTTTTTTCTTTGAAAAGAGGATTTCTGCCATTTTTATTTCACAGGTTTATTTACTGATTGCTTCTAATTTTTTTTTTTTTTTCAGTGTTAGACATTCAGAAAGAATTGGCTAAAATATTGATGAGAAAAAGGCATGGCCACTAACTTAAAAAGACACTCCCTTCCTCTGAAAAAAAAATAAAAAAAGAGAAAAAAATAGTGGTTTGCATTATAAACTAAGTTGATTTCTCACGCAGATTTGATGAAATTGTTCTTTAAAAGCACAATATTAGAGAAATCCCACAGATTTAATAAGGCAAAGTTCTCTCCTCACTCAGTATACGCTGTTTTCTTAATTCAATAGTTATAAATATGAATATTTCAAAGGTGAAAGGCACTGATCTGCCTTCTGATGCTCAACATTTATCGAATCAACGGTGACATTAAATCAAAGTTGTTGGATTAAAGTTGTGTGTTTTTTTTGTTTTGTTGTTTAAAAAAAAAAAAAAAAAAAACTACCCGCAGACAGAAAGCTAGCAGCTCATTTCAGAACCTCCTTCCAAGCCAGGAAACAACAAATCATTCTGTTAAAGCAGATATCAGCTGAAAATATTCAACTTAAGTCCTTCATTCTTTTTTTACACGGTTTGAATCAGCACATGTTCAGTCGTAATGGACCTTAAATTTATTATTTTTTCATTTTTTGTCAGCTGCTGTTTTCAAACCGAGAGAATAATCTGTCAAAATGATCATCAAATCCGTTAGCTCTGCCAACATCAGTTTGTGCCTCTTATCAATTACCATTACAGTTGAGTAAAAGCTGTGCAACAGATCTAAATGGAGAATAAATACCCAGAAGGTCATTTGACAGCCACCCCACACACAGCTCTGAAAGTATTTCCCAAACTGTCAAACTCTTAACCATTTGGATGAAAACATTTTTTTTTCTCCCCCTAACGCAACAAAAAGATCTTCAACATGTTTCTCAAGATTACATCTTTATAGAAAATACAAGATTATAGGAATATATGCACATTGTATCCAGCTTCTTTTTTAGATCAAGAAATATAAATGCTGATGTTTTCTTTACTCCTTGCTCTAACAGGACTCTTTAGTGAGCTGATCACAAGTGGACAGCAGTTGGGAATAGACTCTGGACCCATTGAGATCCTTCAAGCTACACCAGGAAGTGGTCTGGGCTTTAAAATGCTGCAGTCTTTTAGCAGTATGAACACTAAAGTGTTTTCACCACAGCATTTCCATCAGGACTATTCCTCAGGACTAATATTTATAGTACTAATATTTATATTGTGTAAAATAAGTCCAGAAGCAAAGAATGTATTGTTCATTGAAATATTTCTGTGCTTTGTTTGGTTAATTTCAGCAGGAGTGGAAACCACACCTGCGAGTGTAGTACTTGGTTTCTTTACTTTCCTTACATTGCATCCATTACGTAAACTAATAGAATGTCAATCAAGTAATGTTATTAAAGGGATTCGATGTGAAACATGGTCATGTCTGAATGAAGGCCTCACTGATGCTTGTTGCCCACAGCTGGCTGTGTGTGATGCAGTCTCTGTTTATTTGCATAGAAACCAGGAAAGTGAGGTCCAATCACAAGCATTCATTCAAGATGCAGGTGGAGACTCTTTCTAATCCAGGTGTGAACTGAAAAAGAAAAGATCCGTCCACGGCGTCGGATTAAAGTAGTCACATGTGATTTCCATATGTACTAGGAGTGTTTATTCACCCAGATGGTTAAAAGAAAATCTTTGAGAAGTCTTTGGAACAGCATGAACTATCATCTAACATGCAGGGCAAATAACTCATGAGTTTTATTTCTGAGTTGTGACTAATAAGAGGCACAAACTGGGGCCTGGCTGTTCAAAACCAACCAATCCACTGCTGTAACTCCCTTGTTTGTTAGGTTTTTTTTTTCTTCTTTTTTTGTATTTGTTGTAGTTTGCAAGAAGACATCAAGTGCACTCCCAATTTAGCATGCACACCTAAACACCAGGTATAGCTGCAAATCCTGTTCTGAAAATTGGTGCTTCTATATAAAAAAAACTTATTAGTACTAATCACAATCATACAATCTAACCTAGTGAGTCCAACTCACACAGGAAATGGATAATCTGTCACTTCTTTACTGTCCAGGTTTGTAAGTTTCTGAGGCTAGTTTGTCTTTTCCCGCACCAACAAGTAATTCAAGTGTATTTTCAGGACATTTTGCAATAAGTGAATACCAATACCACATCTGCAGGCAAATATATTACGTAATTGGAGGTGAGAGCTCCTGTGCACCTGGTGGGCAGGTAGTAAGTCAGGACTGTCACTGTGGGCTGGACTCGCTGCTGGCACTTTTAATACTGATGTGGATTTGCTGTTGTGAAAGCAAAAAAACCTGGGGGTCTGGGGAACAAAAGGGGGAGTTCTCCCATTGAAAAAAGGTGAGACAGGACGTGGAGTCAGCCATGAGGACATAAAGTGCAAGGGGAATAGAAAGTTCCAGTGCGCCACCCTGCCTTCAAGAACATAGGGGTTTAGAAAAAAGCAAACACACAAAGATGTATGGTTGTGGATGAAAAAAGAAATGCATGAAAAGAGGAATGAAAGAATTTCTTTGAGGACAGTATGTAACTGAAAATGCCTTAAAAAAACATGAACTGGATGGCTGAGGGAGAAGTGGTGAGCAGACAGTAGATAATCAGATTTCTTCCAGTTGTTCTAAGGAGAGACAATGAAATCCCCGTTTTGAGAAACCGTGATAAACCTGGACTGCAGCTGTTGAGCAGGTGGAAGCAAAGAGCAGTTTCTGAGAGGGAAACATGTTGTTATTACAGTGGTTGTACTGTCCTTGCATTCCCACTTTGTTTGGTCTTTTGAAAGTGTCTGAGTCTAAACGTTGGGGGCACCTACTGCTCACACCCCAAATCTTTGTCCCTCATATCTGTTGGCAGAACCTGGCTCAGTTTTCTGCATCAGTTTCTGAAAGTCGTTCACATGTTGTAGGCCACGTAGATGGGGTCTAGTTGGTCCGCCAGGAAGGAGTCTCGCAGATGCATCCTCTGCTTTTCTCCCCTGGAATTGATGGGGATCACCCCAGGGTCCACGATGACCACCACCCCGACAATTAGGTGGTGCTCCTCCAAGACCACGTTGGTGACAAGTGGCACCAGGTCCAAGGCCTCCTGCTCTGAGCCGCTAAGCTCCGCCACCACCACCAGCAGGTTGGTCCATGTAAACACAGCACTTTGGGGAAAAGGGGGACAAAGGCGTGCAGCACAGAGAGAATTTAGTTTGTATAATGTAGAACTGATGATTACACAGCTAAACAACAAACTGTTGCACTGAAGAGTCTCACCTCTCCGCAATGCTGCGGTGGGCTCGGGACACAGACGTCTCGATGTCAATGGGGTGATAACGCAAGCCCCTCAGTTCCAATGTTTCATCAAGAGAGCCCACCACAAACAAGGCATCATGGCGATCTGTTTCAGAATAAAACAAATCAATAACTACAATAAGATTGGATATAACCATAAATTCTGTTTGGTGTCTCCTGCAATGTGTGTTATGTTTTGCCAATGTAGGCAAAGTTACAAATCGATAAGCATCAACATATCTTTTTTTTTTTTATATATATATATTTGATATAAACAAGTAAAAAAAAAAAAATTTATCTCAGGTTATCTAATCAAGCAACACCCCTAGACTGAACATGTGGCAGCAAGGGTCCCTAAATAAATCACTACCCATTAAGTTGAGGTAATAAACAGAAATGGCAAAAGGACAGCGAGTCAGCTTTAACGAAACATTCACCTCCGCTTGCATCCAGCAGCTCAGTCCTTTTTATGAAGCCAAGACATCCTGTCCTGGCCCACAGAGTTTGGGGCTCTCCAAAACTGAGTCTAGTGTTGAAGTGATCTGCTTGTAGACTCTCTTCTCCGTAAATGGTGTAGTAGCCACTGGCGCTGTGAGGAGAATTCACCCAGATCTGTGCAAAGACAGAAACACAGGAGTGATACCAGAATCAATTTTCTACTTGTCAAAAATCTGAGCTATTAAAGTTTCTTTTACAGACTGACGGGAAAAAAATTATATCATACAGGAATTTCAGATTACATTTTTGAGCCCTCTTCTGGAAGTTGTGTTTAAATGTTATCAGAAAAATGTGAACGTTATCCTATTATTTTCTCTGCCCACTGACCTCCCCAAGATGCGAGTCTCCCAGCGGGCCTCTAGTCTCTGGGTTGACTATAATGACCCTCACACCTGGTAGAATCTTAAAGGGGGAAAAAAAGACAATAGTTCAACTTTAAAGACGACACAAAGATTTTTTTCTCTCTCTGGTTCTGTGGCCACTCTGAGCTTTACTCAAATGAGCTTAATGAGTTAGTAATCAATACTTACAGTGCCGGACTCCATGAGTGGAAGACTTTGTGGCGCTCCCCTTTCTACTAACCTCACCCTGAGAGACACACAAGAAGACAATCTGTAAATCACAACCTTCGATTTCATTTTTAAAGTCGCATCATGTACTGTAGATTCTTCTTTACTGCTTGCAGAAGTCTTCAGTCTTACCTGTCATGCCTGAGAGACTTCATATCAACATAAACAGTAGAGGGGTCTGGTCCCGAAGTGCCCTAATGAAACAGAGAGGAAATTTGGCTCATTTTAGAACACCAATTAGTCTACCTTTATGTTAAAAAGTGAAAAACATGTCTTTTCAGCAGCCCAAAGACAGAAGCCTGGCTGAAATTGAGGTGCACTGAAGAAACTGATCACCTTGTTTCAGAATGACACTAACCTGCAGGCAGATAGCCAGGTTGACCCTGGAGCCGAAGGCGGTGCTGACGGCTCGGGGGGACAGGCCAATGTCTTTGAAGAGCTTGGAGAAGGACTGTGTGAGCGCGAGACGAGGCCGCTCCTCTGCGATCACCACACAGCTCCGCACGCATGACAGATTCAGACCCCGGGCCTGAAGGCACACAGAGCAAGTAGTTAAGTGTAGACTGAGCTTGACAAAAAAAAAAAACTTACATGATTTTGGCATTAGTGCACACTAACATCCAAAATGATTTGAAACAGAAAACAGGGCTGTGTAAAAAATAAAACACCAGCAGATTTATGATTTAGAATAACTCTTCTATTTATTTATTTTTTGTCATTTATTAAGAAATAAAATATTTAAATTCTGTTTAAAAAAACTGACGATACTTATTTCTCAGTTTATATGCCTTCAAATCTGGTAAAATATCATCTTTTTAAAAAAAAATAAAAAAAAGGGTAGACATGTTTATTCAAAGCTGTTGTGATTCCATTGAGAAAAATTTTTTTTTTTGATAGAGTAACGACATTGGTTAATTTAATAAAGGGAACCACAAGTGTTACGATTGTTTGAGGAAGCTCTGACCTTCAACATCTCAGTCTGTGTGCCCAGGCCTTTGGTGCAGAGCTCCATGACAGAATAGGAGCAGAAGGTGTCTCTGATCTTGTACTGACTGAGTGTGCTCAGCCACAGAGGCAACGAGCTCTCTAGCTCCAGGGGAGGAATAAGGATGGACTGGTGACCTGAGTAAATACTGGACACAAACAAGAATATATTGGCTACAGCAACAATCCAACATTTACAGGAAGTGCAAGTCATGTGAAAAGAAATATTCTGTGTGTTTGAGTTACCTGGAGAGGCACCACAAGACGAAGCCCAGGCCACAGTACGGGTCCAGGCAGATGGCTATCTGACGTGAGGAGTAGAGCTCACACTGCAGCTTGATGGAGCGGCAAAGGGTGCTGACAGCGGCATGAGACATCTAAAGAAATAGACACATTCTTTAGAAATACATATTCACCTTCATTAATATTTTTTACCTCATGAGCATGGCTTTTTATTTACAGGGAATGTACCTAAAAATGTTTTAAGTAATAGTTTCACTTCAATAGGTTGTTCAAAAACAATAAGCACAAGTGGTATAATTAAAAAATCTACTACGTCATCATGGTTACAAATAAATAAATAAAACAACCATTTTGCAGTTGGGATAGGCTCTGAATAGGATGAAGCATATACGGATGAATAAATTCATGTGATAATGTAAGTGTGTGAGTTACAGGTGGTAAATCTTGCAATTAGTTTTTGAGAAAAGTTTTACGCAAAACAGGAATTTTTCTCCAGACGAGTAGCTTATACACATGTGAGCATATGCTTAACAACAGATATTTTGACCAAAACTTTGCATAGTACAATAAGAACTTCTGGGAAAAAAAGGATTCACACCTCCTAAATCATTGAAACCATTTATCTAATATAGGTTATGCATCATTTGTGTAAATAATTTACCTTGACTCCAGTCAACATGCCTGTGGTGGACACACTGAAGTCCAGGTAGGCAAGCATCTCAGCAGTAGGAGGTTTATAGATATGGGGAGGTCGCTTTCTGGGAAGATCATCTGTCAGGAGAAAAGAAAAAGATATTTTTTTTGATGGTACAATATATTTCTTTATATGACTAAATTAATCACAAGCTGAAAATATTTCCTGTTTGCTATAAGGAATGTTTTTCAACCTGCTAATTGCTTATTGGCTTTGATGAGTGGCAGGATGCGGATATTTCAGATGTAACTGTACACTTCACAGTAAATCTGATGTGACTGTCATGTGCACACCTGGACAGTCTGTGGCGTGCACATAAAAGACACAAGGGCTGAGGGTGAAATCAGACCGGTACCTTCTGCATTCAAACCTGCAGCTTCCATGGGCGTGTTTGTGTGATCGGAATGTCTGGTTTGTTTGGGAAGGTGTGAAAACAAACTCTGGTCCACCTAGAAATGTATCCCTCAGTTCGTTTCAAGTGAACCAAATGCAGTAAGTGGAATACAGCGCAAAGGGCATTTTGGGTAAACACAACCAAATAATACTCGCATGTGGGACAATTGCTGGCTCTGGCCAAGAGAAATAGAGTGTGAATGAGAACAATAGAATGAGAACAAAGTAACAGTTCTGATAGAAATATGGTCAACCTGAGGCCGCTAGGGTTTGATGCAACAGTGTAGTGGAAATACAACTTGTCCTGGATTAACCGATAGATGAGCAAGATTTCTTTGTCGTTTGTCATGACAAATATGAGAAACCATTGCATGTTTCTACTTGAAAAGTAGCAGTAGTCAAGTAGTCACACAGGGGAAAAAATGCATCAAAAATTGTTTTATAATCGCATTGCAGCCATTTGAATCGTAACTAATTCAAATCATGATGTACCTAAAGATTCCCACCCCTAGTATCCAGTGCTGTGTCATAGAAGCAACAAAGCAGACAAGGCAGATCTCAAAATTACAAAGATTCAGCTGTTTTACATCATGCATGTGGTTCTACCACTTTTCTAATCCAGCACCTGTATCAATGATGGTTGGCCATGTTTTGACATTGACACTGGCAGCAGCCTCCCTAGACCTGAGGATCCTCATGAGGGGCTGAGTGGTCAGGATGCAGGCTGCTTTGCTCACCTGTGAAACATTCAAACCAAAGAAACAAAGAAAAAAAAAAAGAACATAAAACACTGTGTCATCAGTAATTTCCAAAATGCATTTAATGATTGACAGTGAATTGATCCCTGCTGTAAAGTTCAATCATCCTGGCATCCCTCCAGGGAAATCAGTTCAGAGAAGGGTGTTTCATGTTTAGTGATCCATCATTAAAGGGTAAACAAAAAGAAAAATATTCATTTTAAAGTATATGATGCAGGTGTTAAATATATATGGACATATTAAGATGAAAATACAAGGTATACGATTTTTTTATTTCTTTTGATGTAAAGAGTAAAGCAAAGCTTCTCGCAAATGAATACGTCTATGTTTATAACTCAGTAATGTTGTGGAAATGCCTTAGTAAAAAGCACAAGTAACAGATTTATACTATCTTATTTGTTTCTGAGCTCACATCAATGATCATGCGGACAGTAGGGAGCGTAGCAGCCAGGTTCTGTGGGTGGGGGGGCCTCACGGTCACAGGGATGACCCCTGCATAGAGGCAGCCATAGAAGGCAGCTATCAGGTCGATACCTGCAGTGGAGAGATGCAACAGAACCTTGTGAACCAAAATGTTATGGCGCATCCAAAAAAGGAATTTCACATTTTATTTAAATGAAAAAGGGGAAAAAAAGTAAAAGATAACAAGATTATCTATGTAGTGTAGGCTGTTTGAATTTGTATGCTCACCTGGGGGATAAAGCAGCACCACATTGTCCCCTGTGTTGATGCCTCCTCTTTCCATCAGGGTAGCTGTGATTTTCTCTGCCCTTTTGTGTAGCTGAGCACAAGTGGCTGTGCACACTGCTACCCCCTAGTGCAGAAATAGGGTAGGTACAGCTGAACTCACACACAACAAAATGGATCACCACTGTGAAGCTACAGCATGTCAAAGTAATCAACAATTAACTATGATTTGTGTCAGCAAATGTTTAGATGTTCTGGCCCTTAGTCTGAAAAATCATCAAGTAATGTGTGTTCTTGTGTTTAATTTACCTTGGCATTGAGCAGCACATAGAGAACATGGTCGGGGTCAGTTTGGGCCCTCCATTGCAGAGCTTCAGACAAGAACTGGTGCTGAAAAAGCACAAAGAGGATTGTGTCATCACATAAAACCTAAAAGAAGAATTCAGTTTACTAATTATGTCCAATATTCTAGTCAGGAATTAAGCCTAGTCTTAAAATGAAAAAAAATCATTTAAGATTTTCATTAATGATAAGTTTGCAGTCTGGCTAAGATTAATCTGTATCTGGAAAATCTTGACATTTTTTCAAAAATTGCAGAACTTAATTTTATATCAAGCTGTGTCACCAACAAATAATAATATATTAAATAATTGATGCACTGGAAACCAAAAAATATGGTTCCATTGAACAACCAACAGTCAAAAGCAGAGAGTGCTCTCAGTGACAGATTTATTTCCAGGATTGAAAACGCCAAACACAGAGTATTGCTAGGATATACTGAGGTGTTTGCTTTTTACTCCCCATACAAACACAAACTATTAACAAGAAAACAAGAGGGTCCACAGAATTATCTTGTCCAGTGAAGGGTCATATTGTGACCGTATGCACCTACTAAGGGACAAATTGGAGCCTCTGTCAAAAACTCAGGTGCTACAAAGAGCCACTACAATTTTAACTGGTTTTAGAAAGAAATATCAACTATATGTTAGAGTTTGTAACATTACACTGTGTACTAGATAAAACTGCCTCAAGGAACAATACCCCAGCTATTTTTATAGTAAATGAAAGAATTATAAGCTTCTTTAGTTGTGGTAGCAAAAAGTTGAGGAAGAAGCCAAAATGCCAGACAGAACATGTAAGCAAAGAACTCTGTTCAGGAAGAAGACAAGTAATCATCAGGCAGCACATAAAAAAACAAACAAAAAGGAAGTGAATAAAGGGAACGTTCGCTAGACACACAATAATAATACTGAGCAGTGTTACTGACATATTTAAACTATAAATTTGAGTCATCTTTTTGTGCCAGTCAAACAATACGTTGTGCTCTGAATCAGGAGTGACATCATGCAGATCAGTTTCCCTGACCACTCAGCAAGCCATGCTACATGTGGGAGCATCACGGTGAACACAGCAAGCAGAGGTGCACACGATAATTCCCCTAATGAATTCTTTTGGAGAGGTCTTTTGTGAGCACGTAGACCGTCGATAATTATTGGGCACACTTTTTCAATCAGAACATTTATAAATATAGACACTAACTATTTATTTCTTATCTTTAAGTGTTTGATAGACTACGTGTGTGGACCCCTGCTGGCAAAAGGGCCAGTCGGGAAAGTCATCACTTTGGACCAAGCTGCTGCTGGACGCCGTCAGGATGTTGCAGCTGCAGAAGCACATGTGACCGACAGAAGCAGCACAAGCAAAGACGGGTGGGGGGCCAGACTAGAGCCTTACCATCATGGTGGGCCACATACAGAGCTTAAGCCCAACCCAAGTAAAAGCAGAACAACAACAGAGGTTTAGGATGAAACATCAGCATCTATTTTCCCTGGCAGATACAGGCTAATCTTTAATTCAGCAAACACATTTCAAGCTTTTTCCAAGTTGTCAGTTTAATTTGAACAGTTTTGTATACTAATGTTTCTCAATGTGTCAGTTCAATGATTTTTCATTTAGTCCACAATAGATTAAAATACAGATATTTAGCCTAAAATTATGGCTTTTTTGCTAAATAACTTAAGCTCTTAATTAGCTAAATAACTTTTTAACTTTCTTGTTTGATAAACTAGTCCGTTAAGACAATACAGCTCGAATAAAAGCAACATAATATAAGCAATGACTCCGACATTGTTGTAACTTAAAAGGATTGCTCACAAATTGATCTGCAGCAAAACTCACTCAAAGTGCGCTGCTCCATTTTCCTGACATAATGCTGAAAGAAGCTACATCCTTTAATAACAGTCAGATTAACGGAGACAGTATGTTAAAGATGTTTTTCTGGTCCCTGTTGGAGTACCTTTCGAATGAGATCTTGATCCTCTACCACACCCAGCTCTCTTCCTGTAGCCTGAGCAATGCGCTTCCCCGCCACCAAGTTCCCAACCAGCATAGAAGCTGGACCAACTTCCACTGAAAAGATCAGAAACAAGAGAGAAACTTTCAACAGTAAGCAGCAGCAAATGTGATACCAATAGCACAGGTTAAAACATTCTCAAAGTGATGACTGGATCATGAGAAGTGAACAAAATGTTCAGTTTGTCTAAAAGGCAAAAACTAAAAATAATTTTAATTTGGCCAATATTTCCATTAAAATAGCTGCCTTGTGCTCCCAGCTTCTACACTTGAACATTTCCTGAAAATCTCCTCTTTCTTCTGAAGGCACTGACTATCAGTTGTCCATTCGTCATTTCAAAATAGAGCTCTAACTTTCAAAGAGAAAATCAAGTTTTGTATCAAGCTGAATTTTTTCAAGCTTTCATCTTGAGGATCTTCACTGGTTTGGAAAGCATGGTCCATGGACACATTTCAGAAGCCAAACAGAAGAACCGAAGGCGGCACATGAGGTCAGTGGATCAACCAAGACTGTGCTTTTTTATTTCTTTAATATATATTGAAAATAAATGTGTTGTAGAACAGACCCCAAGAACAGTGTTTAGCATGCTTAGATGATGTCTAATCTGGCTCACCTGGTAGTTTCTGACGTGGCTTGGGCATGTTTGTTACACAGGTGTGTGGGCACATGAGGATATTGCAGGGGTGCAGGTTTCCGTCCAAAAAGTTCTGCTTGGTTTCATAGATGTGGATGCCTCCAAGTGGTGTCTTTGGGAGGGTGTTTGCTGGCACAAGAGCGAGGCAGTAAAGGCCAACCTGGTGGATACTGTCGATGGCCTTAAGAAACATGCATCAAGCGACATCATTAAACAGATGGAAAATTCAGTGTAACATAATGAAATTAATTCTCAAGCTGACAGGAAGTCGATCCAAAGGCTCTCTGTGGTCTAAGCCAATGTTAGTGCAACTGCGTTTTTAAGCAGTTATAGTTGTGATACACAGAACTCTTTGGGAGAGCAGAAAGCATGTTACAGAAATCAATCCTTCAGGCAATTAAAGCTATTGTGAAGTCTGCTAGAGAGAGTGGTTAGCTTGAGAGAGAATCTCTGTAAATGCATTTTTTTGTCACATTTCTAATGTGGGGTTTAAAACTCATGAGCCAAGAATGATTGCAAGATTTCTTAAGCTGGTCTGATGGATACTTAATGCTAATTTGTGAATACTATGATTAACAAAGAAAAAACCTTTCAGCAGATATATGACTTACTTGCAGAACTCGACTCATCCACTGGAAGCTGTCTTCTTCACTGGCATCAGGTCTCTGCTCTGCCACAATCACTATCCTCTCATCATAAAACACTGTCACTGAGAACACAGCAATCCTGGATGGATGACAATGAGAGCGGGAGCACAAGCACATGCATTTGAAAAATGCAGGTCCTTTCTCAAAAAACCTTTGTGTATATGCATCTTTTACTAGAACTTTTTTTTAGAGTGTGCATCTACACACTCTTATCAGAGAATTGTGTGAGCAGGCCACGGAGTGTCATACCTCCCCCTGTAAACAGTTTTGACAGGCTCCACTGCTAGCGCAGTAGCCACCAGGTCATCAGCATTATGGCGTCGCCCGCTCACCATCAGGAGTCCCTCAATCTTCCCCACAACAAACACAAGACTTCCCTGTAGAGCAAACATATTTATCTCAGCAGTGTCACTTCCTGTAACGTATTTGACTTGAGGCATGTGCTTGGCTGATTTCGTTCATCAGGATGAAAACAAGCCCAAACACAATCATAAAGAACTACTGTAGCCATTTTCCTCACCGGCCCCACAAATCCAAGCAAACCAGTCCGAGTGAAGGGAATTTCTCCAATGGGTGCTCCAGCCTGGTTGACAGGAATCACCTGTGCAAATTAGAACGATGAGACAGACTGAACTCAAATATACAGGAAAAATTATCCTTGACGCTGGATGCTCAAGGTGTACAAGTTCAATATTATTCTAGCTTCACTATTACTAAAATAGCTAAAAAAATATTCTTTTACAAGTTCAATAAAAACACATTCTAGATGAAGAAAATAACAGAGAATATGGAAACTTAAACTTGACAGTTGCTCTCTCATTCAAGTATTTCACCACTTACAACCTTTCACGTGCTAAGAGTATGGTCTACTGAAAAGAAAATAATGACGCTAATACACAGTTAGTGTGATGGAAACATTCAACATCTGTCCCTAACAGACCTCAAATGTGTTCTTGGTGACACCCGGAAGACCGTAGTACATGGTCCCCCCAGCTCGAGAGTTGATCACAATCTCTCCAATCTCGTCTGTCTTGCACAGCTGCGGAGACCCGTCTGGTTTCACAATGCACATCAAAGCTAGAAAACACAATTAGGTCAAAATATTTACATTACATGTGTTTAAGCTCCTTATATGGGACAAAAATGCAGTAAGAAATTACAGTAAATATGATAGGTGCTGCTCTTCTACACTGCCAGGTGAAAGCAGCTAACCTCCAGGCATAATGTGGCCCACATCCTGTACAGTGAGAGCAGAGTTCTTGTCTTCTGTGTTGACTCTAATCACCCCGTGACTCAGCCCCCCCATGGACAGAATGGCCCTGGCAGGTAGTGGAGCTCCTCGTGCACCAGGCCTAGCAGAAAAAGCAAAATTGATGCATTTTAAGTTTCAGATTTCAGTTTCAACATTTTGAAATTGCAAAAAGTTACAAAAACAATAAAATAAAACTTGTCTGCATTTGAGAAAAATCGTAATTCCCAATTTCAAGACAAACTAAAATTCAAGTGACATGTAACTCAATAAATCAATTAAACTTTATTATCACTCGGGGAATGTCACATGCCAAGTAACTCCAGTGTTTTTTCAAGTAAAACTACAAATAGTTTTTATTATGAGAGTATTTCCTCAGACAAGAACTTTATTTAGGTGTAGCACCTGCGTATGGCCACAGTCAGGGCCTCAGGAGAGGTAGCACATGGACAAATGACCTCAGGCTTCAGACCATGAGACTGGAACACATTAAGGAAGGCATCGCAAGATGACACAGACCCTGGTTGTAAAAAAAAAAGAAGGAAAAAACAAGAAAACAAAAAGGTAAACAAACAATTTCAAAACTAACAACCCCCACATTTCAAAGTATCATAAAAGGAGTTACTAACATGGGTTGGCTCCATCAGCTACGATAAGCATACGTATAGAAGACAAGTTGGTATCCTTCTGATCCTTGTGGGCCATCATAGCCCAGTGGAGGTCGCGGCACTTTACCAAGGCCACACGTGCTTTAAGAAGGCAAAAACGGCATATTATATATGGCACAGTTACATAAAAAAGGAGTTTGTCTCATCCCTTGATTATAGATTGAAGTTTTTTTTTCAAGCAGTTCTCCAACATAATTCTACATGTCTTGTAAATGGTCATTTTCATGTTATGTGTAATTATTTAGAACAAATCTAAACCACACAATGTCAAACTCAATATGAATATAAGAAATCGTTTTTGGCTGAACCTTTGTGAATGTGGACCCTCTGCACCCACGACATTGGACAGGCTTTCATGACAGAATATGGCACAGTGATTGTGTGAATTCTGTTCATAACACTCTGCAAGGGGAAAAAAAACACAGTTAATTTCATAGTGTACCATGATATAGACATGAGTAGTATCTGGTCTGGATTTAGAAATCTCTATCCATTCTCACCGTTAGAACACCATGCCACAAGCCCATATCCTTCTTGCAGTCCAACACATTGACCAACGTCTCCCCTAAGATGGAAAACACAAACCTTTGTAAAGTTGTACATTTATTTTTCAGTGTATCAGCATCTCAAAAATACATAAATAAAAGAGCATAGAAAAGGGAATTAGCAACAAGTGAGTCATGTAATGTTCTGACCTTCACAGTAGTTACAGGCCTGAGTCAGAGCTTGACAGTGGGTCAGCATGGAGATCTTGGACACAGCAACTCCCATCACTGTTCCCTCCTTACTTGCTTTGTACTTTGATTGAGAAGAAACAGACACATAAATGTTAATTTGATATATGAAGAGCACAGAAAACAATGATTAAAACTATTTTGCAGACAAACAAGTCATTTTTCCTTCAAGTCTAACCCAGTCCAACAGAAAACATTGCTATGGTAACTATGAAGGTGTTTCCCTCTGCAATAAAGAAATTACAATTATATCTTAATTTTCTTTAACAGAAACATTTGTTGCAGTGATGTAAAAAGGTCTGTGAAATATCAAAATAATTATTAAACACTGTGTTAAAGTTTGAGTTTATGTTTTCCACATACCTCTATGTAGGCGGTGTCTGTGTTGGCAGTGGGGATGTGAGGCTGCCAGTCTTTGGATGGTTTGGTCAGGTACTTGGTGTCTGTCACAACCCATTTCATCCTTGGCCATCCTGAAGAATGTAGTGAAAATAAACACAAATATTTTACATTAATGAGATATTTTAAATGTCAACAGAACAAATACTAAATGGAACCCAAACTTTCTGGGACTACATTGAATATTGTACATCATATTACATATATGATTATGTCCCTAAATGAGTTCATCAAGTGGCCCCCAGCGGAACTGAGACAAAGATGACTCCTGCCGAGCCAGCAGTACTGTCTCAACTACACGAAATTTTTACTTATGTGGCACTTTTCATCCTCAAGTGCAACCCAGAAAGAGCTAAAAGCAAAACTTAAAAAGATGCATGTGGAAACAAATCTAAATTGTTAGCAACACTTAGCTAATTAATGAAACTTAAATAATGCAATAGAAATAGCCTAAAAACTTGGCAAACACTGTTTAAGCCTGCTGACCTTTAAACTGGATGATCTCTCCATTTGGTGTCTTTGGCAGCCCTTTAAGGCAAACCTCACTGGTCAGAGCCAAACTCACACCGCAGCTGCCCAGTAGGAAGCCAATCTGCTGGCTGCCTGCATCCTATGGATAGAGACAAAGGTCAGAATTCTGAGGAGACACGGGCTGGTAACTAGTGTGAATAAAACACAAACTCTACCAGACCATATAAAAAACAAAAATAACCAGTTCAGTTCAGTTTCAATTAACAAAGTTAGCAGTTTATGATGATAATAAATGTATCAGTCACTATGGGGTTTTTCCATCATACTTTATCTAGTCTGTTAATTGACCACAAACCATTGCATCTACTTCATATTTCTCTGAGATCACTGCAGCACAAGTCAACTAAGAAACAGTAACATCTTTACCTGTCTTGACAGAGGCACCTCAATGGGCACAGGGATAACCTCAGCTAACAGACAGCCATAGAAAGCTACCCAGAACATGCCTGGATCACTGTTTGGATACACCAACGCCACCTAAGAGGCAAAATAACTTGTTTTCACTGATATGTTCCTTTTACATGTTGTATACCAAGAAGTGCCAAACAAATTATTACTTACTCGATCTCCAGGTTGTAGGACAGGTTCTGTCTTGGTGCCCAATTTATTTAGCAGCGTATAAGCTAACTTCAGACTGCGACTCCATAGTTTTCCTGTGAGGAAAACAAAAGAAAACCTTTTTTTAAATGTCCAGTTTGTCTTTGTTAAATAATAACATGTTATTGTTTTGTAACTCCCCAAGCCATAGTAGCTTTATGCTTGATAAACTGCACTGTAAGACCTATTTGGCTAAGGCCAAAAATATCTATTCATTTGATCAAGCTCATAAACAAGACTACATACCTCACATATCCATAAGATAGACATGATAGCATATAGATGTAACCGAGAAGTTCAACAAAATCTTTACTTGTCTAACATATACATATTCCTCACCATATGTGAGTGTGTAGAGGGGTTTGCCAGTGATATCCAGGGCCGTGAGGGCAGGGCTCTTGGCCTGGGTGGCCCCCCAACGGGCAAGGGCAGCCTGAAGGGCAGGAGGCCAGTTACTGACCACTCCAAGAGGCTCCCCCTTTACTGGGATGATCTGTCGTCCTTCGGGTTTGGGGGTATTGGGGTCAGGCCGGGGAACTGAACATAAGGAAACGCAAATTAATGACATCCTAAAGATCAAGGAAAATAAAGTTGAAAGACTTAAGTTTCTCATCAGGTATTGATCAGCCAAGAAGATCTATGTGCTCTTTTAAGTCATGATTACTGCATTTCATTGTATATCAGACAGAGACACAGTTTGACAATTTGCTGAAAGGAGAATTTAAACTAACAGCAGTTTGCAAAACTACAGTTTATTCTGGACCGCTTTTTTCTGCTTAGTTTGCAAAAGTTTAACATAAACAGCATTTCCTAAATATGTTTTTCATTGTCTATGGGAGTGTCAGCAAAATCTAAAATTAGGAAAAGCCAAATAAAGCCAACTGCATTCAGTCAGTGAAGCAACACATCCCACAAATCATGTGCTCTTATGTGATATGACCTTACAGGATGTTGAAATCAATTTATATATTAGCTTTTGCAAATGGATCCACATTATGGGTCTCACCTTCTACAATCTCCTCAGAGTCATCTAGGAAAAACTCGCTGAGTGGTGGTCTTTTAGGCCGTTTGAGGGTGTTCAACAGCTGTTGGATCTTGGTGGACACCCTGCTGCTGACAGGGACCCCTGGACAAACAGCAAGAACAAGCACTGTCACAAATTTATGCAAGCAAGCCAAATAACACACACACGTGTTCTATTCTGATACACATCCCTATGTCATCACACACTCTCATACATACAGGCAGAATCCTATGCACTAGCACAGTCAGGATCAGAATCAGCAAAAGGAAGGATTCAAAGGGGACATTTGGACAAAAGGAGACGCAAGGAGACAGGTCGGACGATTTTTAGGAAAACCAAATATAAGAAGTTTTCTACTTCTAAACCTACAACACGAGACAAACAGAGATAGGCTGGAAAGCAAGCTGATTTGGGCCTCTTCTGCATCCCACCCCTTCCCCAAGCTTGATGTATATTACCTTTTCTTTTTCCTTTTTTAAATGAAAGGCAAGACAGGGACAGGATTAATGGACCCAAAAGAAAGAACACAAAATATCTGTCATTAGGAGAATTCACCACAGTGAAATGATGACGATGAAGGTGATTTTAGATCAACATTTTTCACTGATTTGAGGACCTTCAATCAGCTTTCTCACTGCAATGCTGTGAACCCCAAGTTCAATGCAAAAATATATATACTGTATATATACTCAACTGCCATGATTAAAACATGCAAATGGTGGTGTAACTTCCTGATCAAGAAAGAAGGAGATGACAGTAACCCAAGTTCAAAATGTAGAAATGATAAGGTAGATTTTTCTCCCTACTTTATGCCATCAAAAGTCATCTATACACATCCTAGTTTGTGTAAAAGTACCGTCAGCAGTATCCAGGATGCTGGAGCGGCTCTGCCCACGGCTCATGCCCCTGACTGCTGGGGGAAGGTCCACTCTTGATCCTCTCTCCTGAGGAGTAGAGGATGTCACATCTGGCGGGACACTGTTTTCTGTTGGAGGAGAGAAAAGTTAGCACCATAGCGGACAAAAACAATATCCCTGGGATTAATCCACCAACAGTGGCAATCAGCATCGGTTAAGTTTACCTATGCGTGTGTGGGCCAGTACATCTGCTAACACAGAAGCAGCAGGTGGAGGCTGAGGCTGTGGCTGAGGCTGAGTCTTGGGCTCTCCATGGGAGAGGGTGGAGGAAGCAGATGAGGACGTGGAAGAGCTTTGGACGGAGCGATTGATCCAATAATCAGGGCTCTGCAGGCTCTGGGCGAGCACTGCACTGAAAGCGGCCTTTCTGCGCAGTGAGCCCTCATCCTCTGATGCAGAGGATGTGTCTGAGAATAACAGGGATTGTCCACCATAAATAGGCTGAATTCAGTCATCTGTTTCTTGTTTCTTTAAAGTCTTAAATATTTACTCTATTCATGGTTTTGAACTGCATTTGGCGGGAACATAGTATTTCTCTCCATGGTACCCTCTCTCCTTTCAGGTCATATTCACCTCAAGCCACCTGCTCACTATGTAATGAATTATGCTTACCTGGAGGTGTGCAGGTATCTGTGGGAGACTGGACGAAGGCTGAGCGTCTCTTAGTTGGCATAGGCAGTGCCATCTTCTCTTCTTTGTGTTTGGCCAGAGCTGCCTGTACAGCTTCTGTGTGGATGTCTACATAACACACAAGATTAAAACAAAATAGGACAAACTAGAATAGACTGATTTTAATAGTAAACTGACAGGCTTATCATTTTACTTTTGTTGTAGAGGATGTTTTTATTGTACAGTACTTTGTATACCTGATCTATAGCGATCATCCCTGGCCCCTCCACTGCGGTGTGCGCGATGGTGTCTAGAGGCTGATGACGTGGAGGGGCCTGGGGCCTCAGGACTTGGGCTGGGGTCGGCACTGTGGCTTGGGGAAAGCTGTACATCTGGGAGAGAAAGATCTGCATCTACAGAACAGAAGCAAACATGTACAGACTCGATACAAATATGTGTAGGTCAACATAAAGAACAAACAAACCTGAGCCTTAGGAAAAGACCATGCTTTTAATGAAAGCAATGCCATTACAGTTATTTGTAGGGATCCATATTATAGTCTCAGACACTCAAAACTGAAATAAACATAAGTACTTGCTTGATGCAACTTATACAGTTCAGAGTATATCAAACTGTGTTAATGTATATTCAAGCAAATGTATTCTTATTCTTCATCTCTCAAAGGGAGGTAGCATTGGAGCCCCTGCAGAGCAGAGAGCTTTGAGGAATGAATTAACCTAAGGAAATCGGTACAAGAGCACCAAATCACACTTGAGTGAACAAAGCTCCTCAGTATCGGTTATGACATTAAAGGCAAGTTGTCTACAATGCAAGAAAGAGCAGAAGCAACTAAATACCAACTAAATATTGAATAAACTATCCACACGAGATCTAGATTTATACCAGGCCAAGGGTAAACTAGCAGGAGAGGAAGTTTAGTGTTGCTCTTTAGACATTAGCTTACAGTGACACATCGAGAGGGATTTTTTTTTCATGCCATTGCTAATATGGTGCAATTCATCCAGAGGAAACACAAGCACCCTCGTGTGCAGCAGCTGACAGGGAGAAATCTAAAAGATCAGCTCTCTAATCAGTACAGAGGTGACTGGCTTTAAGTGACAAGAAAAAACTGGTACTTCCCAGTCACTGTGAACCATCACTGGTTCAAGAAAACTGAATCAAACCTTTTTGAATGCTCAAAAATGGCAGGCGGTTATTAGAAAAGTTCTTAATGTTACAATAGGTTTACACATGTAGTCAAATATGCAGTTCCTATTTTGGCCACTAGAGTGCCACAGAAAGCTAAAAATTATATTGGCCAACTTGAACAAAGAGAATTAAAGTCTTTCTGAAGTCAGTAAGATTCCTTTATAAATCTTCACACTTCCACATCAACAAGGCTGTTATTTCAGTCCAATTCTCTTTCTAGCTGAGAGAGAATCGTTGGATAAAATTTTATTTCCAGGTGAAAGCCCTGACTTTATGAGTTTGAATAAGTTACTTTGAGGTTTGTAGCTCAACAACAACGCTGAGGAAAGAAGCAAAAACTATACATAGAAAAACGAAGGAAGAGTTAAAAGTAAGCTGAGGAAACAGAGCAGAGGAAGAACTGGTCTTACTTGGCAAATGGGGGATGTAGGAGGCCAGCAGCTTGGCTCTCTTCTTCTCATAGCCCTTCTGTGTGATGTCACCTAGGAAAGAGGACAGCAACACCAAACTGTTATGTTAGTCATAATTACCACACAAACACCAGACAACTGCACACACACGGCACCCCTCTGTCTCAGATACATACACAGCTTCTGCTTTACCTAATACATTTGAAATGGTTGAGTCATATAAATAATCCTCTTTAAAGCAAATCTTCTCAACCTCATATGTTGCCGGCTAAGTCTAATTAAAACTATGCAAAGAGATAACACCATTGTGTTGCCTTACATTAGTCTCAATGTACAAACATGATTAGTAAACAAATACATCCTCCTCGCCATGAAGCCCAAATATGACTCCTGGAGCTGCTAGGCAGACAAAGTGACAAAACTGAATAAGTTTGGGAACAATTGGGATAATAAGTGGAGCAAAAAGGAAGCCACGTGAAAAAAATTTCACATGGGGACTCAACCACTCATCACCTTTTTCCACTGTTGTCTCAGCACTACCCCTTCCTCATTTGGCCTTGGACTGACAGGACTCTATCAAAGTTTGTCAGAGAGCAACAGAGATATGACAAAGTCCACCTGCCTGGGACCCCAAAACACACAATCTGCTGGTGCAGCAAACATGCATGCAAGACACGCCCTACTGAGTTAACATGCACACACTCCCCTTGTACACACAAACAATCCTAATGCTGCAATCCTCTTTACATCTATTATTCTTCTTTTGTGCCCAGTGATAATGAGGTATGCAGTGTCAAGTGCAATGAACCAAAGAGCTGCTTAGCCTCAATCACCTGACACCTACTCTGCACTGACAAGTGACAAGGAGACCCTAGTTCAACAACTGGAGGGGAGAAAGACCTGAGAACCATGTTAGAGTTCGGGGGAAAGGGGGTGATAAACATATATTGAAGGCCACTGGCGGCAGCAGAGGAGAACATTGCTGGTGTGTGTGTGTGTGTGTGTGTGTGCATGTGTGAGACCCAACAATGGAAAGAAAATAAAAGGAGAGAGTGAGTGCCAAAGTTCAACAGGCAGAGTGGAGGGAGGTGGGCTGGATAAGCTGGAGCTGGGTGGGGAGTCCCAGATAGTGCATGTTGTGTCTCAAAGCTTTCTCACACTCTGGCCACTATCCACAGGCGTGTGGGATTCGACTGGATAAACAACAGAATCAGAAAGGAAACTCCTTTTGAATGCACTATGTAGATTGCCTTTATGGGTTAGTTTGGAGTTATCTAGACATTAACTTCTGATTCTTTCCATGCAGAAAACTCTCGAGGTTTCACTATATTGGAATCATGAGAAACAAGGGGAAGTGGCAGGAATGCTTGTAGAGAAAAGGCAAACAATACAAAGTCAGAGTTTAAGCGCAAGAGGGAGCGTACGATTGAATGCTCGGTGCTTTGTCATTCTCTGTGCAAAAAAGCTCAAATGGGGAGGCCAGCATTCAGCAGAGTTCACGCCTGGGTACACCCACTGGCCTGAAATTTATTCAGGATGAAAAACACAACAGGAAATGTGTGTTACAGTCTATTTTTCTTTGTTAACCCATTTCTTAGGCATGCTACAGGCTTGTTTCTGTTAAAGAAAACCCTCAGATAGTTAAACGTGCAAAGCAATCAGCAGCAAATTAATTGTAGTGGACTGGAGCATCATTGTTATTGGAGACAGGGTTCTGCCAAGCCCAGTCCTGGTGTCCAAGCGGTGCTGTGAGGGAGGAAGGGGGATATGGAAAGACGGAGAGAGGGCAGTCATTAACACAGACAGAAGAGAGTCTATGTCGGTGTGGGGCATAACAGGCACAGATTGGCACGGCCACACTGACTCTGTGGCAGACAGTGGACAATAAAGACACTGAATGACTCTGGATTGAAAGACTGGCTCCAACAGCTGGTTCAAAACAAAAGAAAAGCTGCATGTTTTAAGAGCAAGAATGTGGTGTTTTGAGTGCAAGCATGAGCAAAACAGTACAGTAACTGTGCGTGTGTGTAATCTGAGGTCAGGGGACAGGATATGAGCATTACCCCACCCTGTGTGTACGCTGCCAAAACTGTCTCCCTGTGCCTGTCTGGAGAAAGAGGAATGTGCTGATTGGAAAACATCGTGCTAACAGAGATGGCCAACTGGCCAAGAGAGATTGCTCATTGGCCAAAAAAATCCCCTGAGGTGCGGAAAGCTGATGTGTCCGTGTGTGTATGTGTACCCAGCTGGTGCAGGTTAAAGAGTGCAACAAAGCTCAGAGAAATGAATGTTGAGGATGAGCCTGAAGCACATCGGCATTTCAAGCCTTCTCTGAGATGTGTGTCAGTATGTCAAATCAGACTGTGTGTTTTTATCTTGGGATATGATGGGCCTTCTTCACATACAGCAGCAGAGGGTGAACAAACTATGTTTCTGAGATGCCTAAATTCAATCATTATGGTTATTTCTATAACAAATAATAATAAGCAGAAGAATTTTCTTTTTAATCCAGGTTTTTAAAGTTAGCATTTATCATGCCGGTAGTGTAACACAGGAACACCAGTGATGTTTTCAGACATCATTTGAGAGAATACGACAGTGAACCTCTGACTCCTGCTTTCAACTGCTGCTATAAACCTCTGACCTAAGGCCAGAAAGAGGGCTGATCCCATCACAGCTGACAGTACAGGGTCATAGAGAGGATAAACACACTCTCACAAACACCAGTCCCAGTCACACAAACCAATGCAGTCAACTAAAACAGATTTGGACATGAAAAGGTTTCTGCAGTGTAACCACACACTGAGGTACTACTGATCACTTTTTCATTTTTTTAATCTGCACTGGCATTCTCCAAAGAGACCCAGCACATTGGAGTCCTCCGTGCTTTTGCAGCTCAACTGAGTTCAATAACAAATCTTTCGCACCAGGTTGTGATTTGAACTTGTAAGTGACATGGTGTATTTAGATCAAACCTAAGCTTCTGTCTATATTTTGGGGGAAAGGATGAGCAATGGTGTTAATGGCATTATGAACATGGATAAGCTCTAGCTGCCAATGGCACCTTTGTATCAGCTCAAACCCTTTCGAACAGTGGATATAAGTGAGGTTTCAATACCCTTCAACTGACAAAGGTGCCTTATTAAAGAGAGGAATGATTCACAACATACAGATAGCACTGCAGTTTAAAGAAAGAGAGAGAGAAAGAGAGAGAAAGAGAGAGAGAGAGAGAGAGAGAGAAAATACATAAAAACAAGAGTCCTCAGATTCCATAGCAAGATACAAAGCAGTTGTGTCTCAGTATTTATTTCCACAAGTTTTTCTTCTGGATGATGAACTTGGGAAAAAGATGTCTCAGGTAAGGGCAGACAGATATTCGCGGTTTTTTCTGGTATCAGCATCGGCCAATACGAGGGCCAATATCGCCGATACCATGGCGGTAAACATTAAAAAAAATAAAGCACTTATTTCAGTGGCTACTTTTCATGTTTGTTACTATTCATTTCCATATCGGTCGGGCTCTAGTCTCAGGATACTATCAAAGACAGACAGAACATCTGGCTTTCCCACAACAAAATTCATGAGTAATATCAGGACAGCACACTGCCAACATCCCTCCAACAGGAGCTAATGGCTGATGCTAACAGAAAGGAGATAGTCTGAACTGGACAGTTAACCCACACCAACCCAACTTGCCACACAGACAGACACGCACATGCACACACATACACACACACAAATCAGATCAATGTCAGAAGAGCACTTAATGGAGTAAAAGATAACTGTTGTGTGTATGCTGTGTGGTGAGGGCAGCAAATGACTTATCTTCTGACTAGTCATCCAGCACTCACATGGTTATGTTACATGAACAAAAAACAGCTGAAAAAGTTTTGGGTTTTTTCCTACATCTCTGTTATTTTGAAAGAAATGATGTCATGTTGGTGTATATGCTCAGTCATCAATGTCATGGTTTTCCTAAGAACTTGAATAAAGGCAAGTTGACTTTTTTTTTGGTCCAGTGATCAAGCTCTTATTAACATGAAATCTTCCCACCAAATATGGTGTGTTTAATTTGAGAAAAAGTTGGTGTTGCTATTTGAATTTCAAACAAACAAACAAACATACGTACATACGTACATACATACATACAGTTGTGCACAAAATGTGTCCTAAATTAACTCGCGATTAATCGTATATTAATTGCAGAAATTTTTTTAATCTTTTTTTTGTTATTTTATTTTATCCATCTTTTATCATTACCATTTTTATTAGGGTATTTATTATAATAATAATTATCTAATAATTATGTGTGATAATACTTATCTGAGCTGTTAAGAAGCCTACATAGACTCTAAACAGAAAATTAAGACTGTTAGAGTTGTGATTTTCGAGCTGCATTGAATGCATCCCTGATGCACGGCAAGCTGTGTGTCACTGCACCTTTAAGTTTAATTTTCCATTCCTCAAACCGGCCACAGGTTGAGGAATTGAAAGGTCGCCTTCTCCTGCATTATTTGGAGAACTTAGTTGATAAAATACCTCAGTCTGGTCCTGAGGACCATCTTACAGAACTTTAAAGCTGAATTGTCCTTGTAAAAGATCCATTCCGTGGCTGTGTTGCTTCAGAAACATATCCAGCTTCCTGCATCCCGTCCTGAAATTATGCAAACAGTGCATGCGTCTTTGCAGCCTGATTGATGATGAATCGATAAAATCGATTACTCGAATTTTCAGTTTATGGCAATTTTTTTTTTATGAAAATCAGGATTTTTTTCCCCCTTTTCTATGCACCACTATCTCCTTGGGCTTCCATCATTAGCAGCAGGCTCAGCCCTCCCTTCGCACCAGAACAGTGTCTGTCTGAAAGCACTCACAGATATTCAGTAACGTGAGCCATCACTGTGGATCCGTATGATAAGGATTCAGATGGAAAGGGATCACAGATGCAGTGGTGTTGCAGATCTCTATGCAAGATATGAAGCTGTTTTAAACAGTGGAAAAGTTATGATGTTATTTACCTTCTTTGTTGTCCTTCCTTCATATAAATACAGCCACATTTTGCACGCAAAACCTTTAAATTTAATATTTTTTTTAATAAGTTCAATATGGTTAAAAAAAAATAGGGGGGGGGGGGATAAAATATCTACCAAATAAAAGTACAACAAAACTAAACTAATCCATAAAAAACTAAGTAAGCTGTGGAGGAAAAAAGAAACTTAAACATCTGAACTCTCTGAACTCTGAATCTGAACTCTAAACATCCCCCCCCCCCCACACACACACACACACACATACACACACACACACACACATATACACATGTGAA